>APFE030555262.1:0-26796 GCA_000404065.3 Pinus taeda | reverse complement strand
GGAGATTTGATCCCCACAGACCAATATTATGAACATTATTGAGGTAAAGGTCTCGTATTTACAATGCAGTCTTAACGAGGAGTAATCAAATGTGAGGTCTTTGATTTGGAAATCTTTATCTGCTAAGGGAAGATAATGCAAATCTCTATGAGGAGTAGTGATAGGAGGTACATTAAGGGCTATGGGGGATTCCATTTTTGGTTCTTGTCAATTCAGAGATGGAAATGTAGTTTTTGAATGGGATAGGTGAAACATGGGGTCCTAGGTTTCTTTACTGTAAGTTTCACAACTGAATTACACTAAATTTTAGGGTTTTCAACATAATTACAGAGGAAATTAAGTATTTACAGGGTTTCTAGAAGAAAACTAGTAAATACCTATTTATGAAGTGATTAGTAATGGAGTATTGGTTCACTGTGTGCAAATGGTGGACTAGAACGGCATCGAACTGCAATTTTCAGGATAGTTGATGGTTAGATTTCAAGCTGGTCGAATTCATGTTCTGGTTACATGCATGAGTTTTTAGAATAATAACAGAAAAATATATTAGCTTTGGTTTTTATGCAAAGTCAAATTTTTCGGTGGGTTTCGTGATACAGACAGGTGGTGTCAACGGGCAGCTGACTTGATGTTTTGTCGTTAGCAAGAGGCAGTAAGCGGGTTGCATCGCACCACTTTTGGAGGGTAAGTGGTATTTTGGGGGAACAGTGTGATGCCATACATCTTTCGACATGTATCATCAACACTATTCATGAAATCACTCACATCGCGTGTTAAAGGTCGATCAAAAGGCCCGCGTCATATGAATGAAGGCCATCGGATCTGAAGGATCCGATTGGATGGTGGTCGGGGTAATGACGTGACTGATGGATAACAAGGGTAGGCCCGATATTAATAAAAGGATTTAATCATATCGGGGGTGATTTGATTGGTTGGGGGAGTTATTAATTAGTCTGGAGAACTAAATTAATCCTCATTAAATGGTGGTGGGGTCGGGTTCTTAATTAACTACATGTTAGTTAATTAATCCCATTTATTATTTGATTTACGGTTATATTAAACCATTGTGGTGGGATATGTAATAATTTAGGGTTTTGCATAATATAATAATACAGGCGTGCGTAATTTTATTTTATTTGGGAATTATATAATCCCCAAATAAAATAAAAACTTAATTGTTAATATGGCCAAATGAATGGGAAAGCGCTAAGTCCAATGTCTTCCAAAAGTATTTCATCATATAACATATTGACTTAGGCTAAAGTGTATCAAAGGGTTTTTATGAAGATTTATTTCAATTTCTCTAAGTAAAATAGAATTTTACTTAGAAAAAGTCTCATCAAATGAATGAGTGATCTTATCGGGGGTTAATGTTGATGAAAGGGACTTAAGTACTTTAGGCATTTCCAATTATTGGGTTGAGGGACCGGTCCCTCCAAAAGTCAAAGAAATGCTCTGAACCCCTCTAACTATGGCAATTACCTTTAGTACTTAGGGAATTAGTAAAAAATTTTAAGGCAAATGAATTGGGAGGTTAATTATTTTGAATTTGAATGTTGATGTGCCTTTCCATGTGATACATGCCTTTCCCTAGTGATGAAAGCTAAAAGATTTAAGCATTTAAACTTAATGTTCACCACACGTTTATTGTGCAACCATCATCTACATACCCTACCTACTTTACCCTAGCATTTTCACTTCTTTATTAGGGTGCACTTAGACTGGCAAACCCTTTTCAAACTTTCTTTTCTTTTATATAGTGATGCCTATCTAAATCTACACTTATTACATCAAAGGGCTCATATTAAACTCTATAGCTCCTTTTATTCACTCTACCTATCTACTTATCTACCAAGATTACACTGTTTGGTTAGATATTTATTCTCTACTTCTAAAACATGAAATTGAAAATATGAACTATTCAAGCTTAAATTATTTGACTATTCATGAATTGTGGCAAAGGTGACAAGCTACAGACAATTTTTTATTATACAAAAGTAAAAAGTAGTGTCATTTAGACTTGCACACTTTCATGGTCTTTTCTTTTTGTGGGGGTTCATTTTATTTCCTTTTTTGACTTTTTATTTTTACCCTTTTATTCTTTTTCTAGGGTATTCCCTCTTTACATTTTTTAAGTTTTATTTTTTTTTGTTTTTCGCAACTATGGAAAACCTTTGCAACCAGTAAAGGCATGAACATATTTCAATGCAAACCAAGTCAATCATGATATATGACACCTATTGGTATAGGGGCATAATAGTTTCAAAGCATTAAAAGGCGAAGTCCTCTTTTGATCACTTTTCTCTAGATTTGGTGGATTAGCAAGGCTTTCAATCATGCGATATGTGGGAAATGGAGACATTTAATAGTTTTTGAAAATGTGTTTAATTGATATCTTGTTTTATTGCAAAGTTTAATAAGGAAAATGCCTAAATGCTAAACTTATTTTTGAAATATTTTTTAAGGGTCCCCATTTATTAATGTAATATTGGCTACTACTATTAACAAATGGGGGTTGTTGAATATAACAAAAATTGGCAATTCACTTGGAAGAATCAATCATCTCTAAGAGTTTTTTGAAATTTCTAAAATCTTCCAAAATAAATATGGTTTAGAAAATAAAATTTACATGAAATATGAGGTAAGTCATACTGCTCTTTGAATATTTAAACAACATCCAATTAACTATAATCCTTTTCATTATCCTCTTACATAAGAAAGTTACTTTGTCTACATCAGTCATTACTTGGCTTTAAAGATAAAAATAGGGAGGCTACTTACATATTATTTTTTTGGTATACTTAGTTGTCATAAGTAGAGCCTCTGCTGCTAGCAGGTCTTCATAGCCTTGACAGGGTTACCTTTTAACCAACAATGATTCAGTATCCCATCAAGGTCATAATATAATTTTTAAAGATAAGCTCAAATTATATACTTATTTCCATTTATTTTATGAAATAATTGCTTTTTCTTCAAAATCTCATTTTTTATCCCTTAAAGGACAATGTCTTGGCTTGGTGGCCAAAATTGACAATGCCATTCAGTTGATTATAAATTTAATCGAAAAAGCTAGCTCTTAATGTGACCCCTTGTCTTTCGATTAATACAATCTCAAGTCATTACCCTGTGTTGATATGCAGTATTGGTGATGTCAACTAGTTACAACCTTATGATCATGGTAAGCTGGCTCTTGATAAGACCTCTTATCCTTTAATTTTTAATTATATTTTAGAATTACACTCTAAAAAATGTAAATTGAATAGATGGGGAGAATCACTGGCTTCTTAAGAGCTTCTGGATGACAATTGTAGAGTTTTAAAGATGCTTTTCTATAAAGAGACTTTGTTTAGTTATTGATATTTTTCTTGACTGATGTAGAGGCAAGGTTCCTTTCTAAAGTTAAGTTTTATAAAATATCAAATAATTTTGGCAAAGAATAAACAATTTGAGAGCAACATGACTTAACCCTATGTTTTATGTGTGAAAATCATATTCATATTAATCTTTACTTATGCAAGAGAAAAGTCAAAAAATAAAAAAGAGACTATTATTTGTAAAGCCAAAAATAAATGTTCTTCAACTTGTATTGTTCTTTCTAGAAAAATAAAATAAAGGAAATAATATGTATCGAATAGAAGAGATCATCTTCTATGGAAATATTTCTTTAAGATCTGCCCATTAACAAGTAGAGGTTCTCTCTTGCCTGATAAATCCTACAATAAAAGGGTTGATGGGTTTATTTGTTCAACAATTTGAAATGGGTTGAGCCACATTTGTTGGAGCTTGGTATGTTTACCTTTTTCCTCATGGGCCTTAACCCATTTCAATACTAGGTCTCTGAGTTGAACTGATTTTGAACTTACAAAATTTGAATCAAAGGAAGCTTTAACTAATTGTTGATGATGTGCTTGTGTGATTCTAGCCTTTTCCCTTTCCTCTTCGAGCTTAAGTATTTTTAATTGTCTAACTTGCATAGAAGAGGAAGGAGTTTCTTCAATGAACTGAACTAGGGCTAAAGAGGGAATAACTACATTTGTAGGTAAGTTAACTTCTTTCCTATGGGCCAAATTAAAAGGAGAAGTGCCAATGGAGGCCTTTTGAGTTATTTGATCTGCCCATAGAGAAAATATTAAAGACTTATGCTAGTTCTTTTTATTTTGGTCAACAGTTCATTTAATAATCCTTATGAAATTTTTGTTTGTAGATTTAGCTAACCCATTTCCATATGGATAATAATTGGCAAAGTATTTGAGCTTGAAACCTCTTTTAAGAGCAAATTTTGTCATAGCATTGCGTGAAAAATAAGATGCATTATCAAACATCATGGCAGATGGTAGACCAAATCTGGTAATGATAAATTGATCGATGAATTCAATGATGTTTTCATAATTGAATACCTTGAGTAGAACTACTTCCACCTGTTTTTTACAAATATATCTATGTTGCTTAGAAGAATGAGGAATGAGCTCACCTATTATGTCCAATCCCCATTGCTCAAATGGTTGTTCAATATTGACTAGCTGTAATGGTAATGCAGGTTATCTTTGTCTCCCAGCAGCTATCTAAAAAACTTTCCATCTCCTTACATAACTGTGTGCATCCTTGAATAACGTTGGCCAGTAATAGCCAACGTGCAGGATCTTATGCGCAGTGGTATATCCTCCAAAATGTCCACTAGCTGGTTCGTCATGGAGTTCCTACAACACCTTTTTTGCCTCATATTTTTCTAGACATCTAAGTAAAACATAATCACAATTTATTCTAAACAGCACACCAACAATTATTTGATATTATCTAGCTTTTAGCCTCAAGGCCCTTGTCTTCTTATAATTTAATTTTGTTGGGGCATATCCATTTCTTACCTAAAATATGATATCAACATAACTTGACTCAGTGTCATTAAGGCTTACCTCATAGACTTGTACATCATCTGCTAAGTCTTGTAGTGTTGATAAATCAAATGCTCCTACTAACATCCTGCAAAAACCTTGACCTTTTAGAATTTTTGCCAGTCTTATTTCAATGTCATATTCTTGCAGAACTGTCACCCAATTTGCTCTCTTCTCCCCTACATCCCTTTGTATCAATAGATTTCTTACTACTAAGAACGATACTATTACTTTGGTGTGGGTTTTGAGGAGAAAAGGTCTAAAGTGTTTTATTGATTTGAAAATAGCAAAAGCTTGTTTTTCAACATTTGAATAATTCAATTCATCCCCCTGCAAATTGGATCTAAAGAAGGAGATTGGGGATTCAACTTTTTCTTCATTGACTTGTGTCAATATGGCTGGATACGATTTCTTGGAAGTGGAAGTATATAGAATGAAATGATTTGAAAAATTCAAAGTCGCTAAAGAGGGAGCATTAATAATTGCTTGTTAATCAAATCAAAAGATTTGTTTTTTGTCTGTCCCTATTTAAAAAAATAATTTTTCCTTATCATAGATTGAAGAGGTAAAAAAATTTGTGAGAAGTCAAGGACAAATTTTTTAACAAAATTAATCTAACCTATAAAAGGTTACATTGATTTTTTGTTATGAGGTAAGGGAATTTCAGTGATTTCTATTATTCTATCAGGGTCAATGCGATTCCCTACTTTGGATACAATTAATCCAAGGAGTTTTCCTTCACTTAAAGTGAAGATAGATTTCTTAGGATTAAGATAAATTCAATACCTTTGAAAACGCTCAAAGATTTGCTTTAAATCTCTTAGATGATTACTACTCTTTTTTAATATACAATTATATCATCCAAGTAGGTTACTATTGATTTGTGTACTAAACATTTGAAGGCTATGTCCATGGCTCTTTGGAAAGTAGCACCAACATTAATTAGTCCAAATGGCATCTTCTGATAAGCATAAGTGCCCCATTTTGTCCTGAATGTAGTTCCAGCTGGTCGTCTCAATGTACTAGGATCTAATTATAACCTGAGAATCCATCCAGGAAAGACATTAGTTCTGAGCCTGCAACTAATTGCAATATATGTTCCATAGGAGCCAATGGAAAGTTGTCCTTTTGACATGCTTTGTTTAAATTTCGGAAGTCTATACATATCCGAATATCGCCCTCTTCTTTCTGAATGGGACAAGATTGGAGACCCACCTAGAATGTCTGACAAGGAAAATAATCTTGGCTTTTAGCAGTTTCTTTAATTCATATTTAATCTGATTTTCTAAATTAGGATGCATTTTTCTAAATTTCTGTTGAACAAGTTTCTCATTAGATGTCATGGGGATATTATGTTGAATAATATAAGTTTCATATGTTTTAGGATCTTCATAGTTCCATGCGAAGACATTCTTATATTTTTTTAACAAGTGTATAAAATTGATTTCTCATCTAGTATAAGTCCAAGAGCTATATTAATATTTTGAGGTTTCAGGTCATTTCCAAGGTTAATAAATTCAAATTTCAAAGTTGAACTATGAAGTTTAGAATTGATGGGTCATTTGAATCTATCCTTAATGTCATATAAATATCCCAACTTAACCACAGACTTTGGTATAACATTATTGGTTATTTCTTACTTAAGTTGGTTGTCATGCTGGTTTTTGTCAACTATCTGGTCATCATAATATACTTCTGATGTAAAAAAGCTTATGATATCCGGATTGCTATTAAAGACTCTCCAACTGGTGATATTGTCTGGAATAGAAGGCCTAAAAATCAATTCAATAGAGAAGTGATCAGGACTATAATCTCCTAATGGAATAAGCTTGGAAGTCACATTAGCTAAGAGATCAATGCTTCTGTTTTGGAGTCTCGGAATAGAGGAAATATTAAACGTTGTAAAGTGGGAAGTCGAGTCTTGGACTAATGACTGTTAGTGTTTCAAATGTCCTGAAAAACAATGTATATTATTTCTTACCTGCTTTATCACAATTTCTGAACCTCCAAAATCTTGAAGGTGTTTGATATTAATGCTAATGGACTTATACAAACCTTGAACTAATGCTTCATATTCTGCAATGTTATTTGTGCAATGAAATTCAAGTCGGCATGTTGACATAGTCTTTTCTCCTTCTGGGCTCACTAATATGCATCCTACTCCTGCTACATCATTGGATTTAGATCCATCAAAAAATAATTTCCAAAATAAAGAGCTAACTACATGTTTATCTACAAAATTTACACACTTAGAAGTATCTGTCTAGGAAAAGTTTTCAACTTGAGATGCTACATAGTTTTCTAAGAAAGGTGGATTATAAGCATTAAAATTTCCTAGAAATGATTCTACTAAGTAGTTTTTGATGATATTTTTGCTATATGCCACTAGTTCATTTTCTCCTTCTAGCTATGCGACTATGTATCTTTTATGTTTTTTGTGATCAACCCCTATCTGATTTGGCTTGCCATTATAGGGAAACCACATATGGGACTAGTCAGCCGCAAAATATCCATGAAGCTTTTATCACCAGTCCCTACTAAGGATTAAGCCATAGAACTTGGGAATATCAACTATAAGAATGTCAATGACTTGATAGACTTTTGGATTTGATGAGAGTCCGATAGCTACTTGATTAAGTCCCCCTACAAATTTGAATTGAGATTGATCCAACTACACAATGCATACAATAGATTTTTGAGGTTGAACATTCAACTTTGCACAAATTGTTCTAGGTAAAATGTTAGATGAAGCTCCTGAATCAACTAAAAAGTTGTGTAAGATTCTATTAAATATTTCAAAAGTAAAGAGGAATAGAGGAGTATCAGATTTAGATCTTCCTCCAATCAGAGCAATGTTGGTTGGATCAATTTTGTTTAAAGAGGTGCTAGGGAGTCTTCTTGTTTCTTGGGTAGATTGTGAGATCACAATAGTAGGACGACGTGAAGTAGGTACTACTTTGAGCTCCTCAAGAAGTAGCTTCTACTGATATTTTAACCTTCTAAGCTCATAAAAGGTGATGTTTTCCCTAGTATTTTTCATATCATCAACAACAATATATTCCATTTCATCAGATACTACCAAGGTTTTAGTTGAAGATGAAGAGTTCAACTGAGAAGGAGGAGTTTGAGGGGATTTTGGTGAAAATTTCTTAACTATTGTTTTGTCTTTGGGGGGTGGCATTGAATCCTTTTGATTTGGATTTGTTTGCAGCAAATCAATAGGGGTTTTACTTTAGGTGACCATAGGCAGTGATTCTTGTGTTTCTTCATTGGGAAGTATAAAATCCCACATTCCTTGTAACTCTGCCACTTCTTCGTCATCTGTTTTCTCTTCATTTGTTGAAACTTCATCTTCCTCCCCATCTGATTTAGCATCTGATATAGCATTTGGAGGTTTAGGATTAGAGGGGGAATTCCTTTTAAATGATCTAAAATACTTCTTAGAGGAAGTCTCTGCTAGTTGTTTTTTAATATCAACCATTTCATTAGACATTGTTTTGAGGACTTTCTGCAAACCTTCAAGATCAAAAGGATATTTTGGTGGTTTCTTTTTGGATTCATCCATAGAAGTCACTTTCTTGGATTTTTTTTCTTCTAATGCACTTTTCTTATCTACAACTAGAATATGTTTTTCTACAACTATTGCCTCCTTCATATTTTCTGGCAAAGTTGGTTTGGCAGCTCTACCGACGAAAATAGTTGTGTTCGAAGGGAGAGCAAAAATATACCACCCATTTTGGACCTCATTGCTTGGCTTAGATGTCACTGGTATCTTATTCAATCATTTATTGAAGTGAGAGTTGAAGTCTTTTATTGGTTCTTTAGGGTCAACCTTCAAATTTGAGAGATCATTGATTAGGGTAGTTTTGGATCTATCATCTCCAAATTTAGTTAAGAACTTCTCTTGAAAAGCATCCCAACTATTAATAGAACCTGATGGTAATGAGAGGTACCGTGATCCCACTACTCCTTGCAAAGTATATGGAAATAATTTTATAAATGCATCTTATTCTACTACTTCGTTCAAGTTAATGGACAACATAAAATTGTTTATGTGTTCCTGAGCGAGTAGGCCATTATCAAGATTGAACTTTGGCAACCATTTCTCTGGATGGGCTAGAAACGAATGTAAAGGTGTGGCCATCCTAAAAAAATCTTCAATTTTTTCCATGGCCTTTGAGGAGTTTGAGCCATTTTTGGTATTGGAGAAGAGAAGATGTGGTAGTGGTTGAAGGTGATTGGGTAGAGGAAGATGGAGTTCCAGTACTTGTGTTAATCACGATCTGGAGTGGTGAGGTGGATGATTGGTCTTGTGATGATATGGATGGAATGAATGAATATGATGATTGTGTTAATGAAAGAACCTCATTGTGAGATTCAGATGGTGTATTCTTAGCTTTCTTACAGCTTGGTAGAGGAAGTTCAAATGGTGGGATTCCAAGCTTTTCTCTATGTTCTCTATTTAACCATTGAGATGGGGTAAACTAAGAGGTAACACTATCTTGGGATAACTCAAATTCCTCTTGATATATAGAAATCCCATATAATTTATGAATAAAAGATTGGAATTCAAGGGCGTCGGTAAAAGAAGAATGATTTGGGTTGTTTGGGTTTTCAGTAGTGAGATTTGTTGTTGTTTCTACAACTTCTCGCTTAGGATTAGGAGATTTGGAATTCGATCGAGAAGTTGGAGGCGATGGCGAGGGAGTTTTACTCTTTGGGTGGACTGTTAATTTGGATTTAATCAAAAATAATTGGTTACAACATTAGGGGAAAACCACCCAGTCTGAACCTTGTTTGGCAACTCCTTTTTTGTTTGGTGTAGTGGCTCTGATTGGGGGTAATGGGACTAGTTTTCTAATATGAATGATGATATTGCTAATGGGTTGATATATGATAGTTTGGTGGAACGTTTAAGCTAAAAGTAATCTAGTATAAACTAATAATCGCATGCATATATCCTAATTTAAACACTATCTAGCTATGACTATACCTGGGAATAAAATTGAGACATACGATCTACAATAATGTCCTAAAGAAATATGTGATAAATATCATTCAACTGCAATAGGAAGTGAAATCATTTTAACAATAATTGTTTTGGATAAATAGTTAGACTAAACGATTGTGAAAGATGTATCACATAAGGAATTATTATATATTTAGCATAAAATTTAGGCCATCACCATACAAAAGTGCAATAATTCTAACCAAGCTTTAAACTTTCTTACATAAACAATTTGGAGAAAAAATATTGCTTAATATGCAAACAAAAAAAAATCACGAGATAAAAGTACCATTTATAATAAGTTATGCTGATGTGTTTCAACAATATCGACCTACTTCCAATCAATCCAACACCATCTAAGGGTAAAAAAGTGAAATTTCAGTAGAAAATGCCAGATAAGATGAAAATACATCTTCTTCCATTCATTTCACCAGAACTTCCTCAAAGGGACAAAAGTGCATGTTTTGAAGTTTGTTTTTGATAAAATTTATGGACACCTCACTAAATACATGAGAGGGGATTAAATACTAAACTATAAATCCTAATAATAGATTATTACAAAAATAGTTGAGGAGGTTTAAACGACCTTCCTCAAATTGTGCAAAACAAAACAAAAATAGAAATTAAAACATGGTGAGTAACTCCTTCACATTTGATCTTTAAGATTGCAGATGTCTGTCATAAGTTTGAGTTGTGTCAGTCGGTTGATCGCAGATTTCAACTACCTAGTGAACATGACATCGGTCAGTGCTGGCACCATTTTCTACATGGAAGAGGTTAGGCATCGCAGGGTCATCCAATGGTTGTAAGGTTTAACTAAATATTGCCAGTGTGCTTCCGAGTTTAACTTGGTCATTTGCCTAATTTATTCCTCTTTTTCTATTGTTGCCTGCCTCCATTGCTACTTGAGTTGTTTGAGATTTGGAAGAAAACCTGGTATAGACTTTGCCACTAGGTTTACACTGTGTATATTTTTTTTGATGTTTTCAATAACACAATTTTCTACTGCGGTTGTGACCACCGTTGCCTTTTCATCTATCCTAATTTGAGAATCCCAGTCTACAAATAAAATTTCTATATGTGACTCCTCCAATATAGGCAAATCGACCTTCCTCCAATCCTTTGAATTCTTCCAGGTGATTAAGTTGGAAACCCTTTTCAAGGCTTCATCATATTTGACTCTCATGTCAACGACTTGACTCATTAACTTGTCACTAGTCTTGCAATAAGGAATCAAGTGCGAGACCTTCTAGCATAGAATTTCTTTTGATGCATTAGCTGGGAGTTTAGGCTGAGCGCTTCAATTATAAATTGATCAATATTTTGGTTTTCCTTATACTTATATGTTAATTCTTGTACTTGCACTTCCTTTTCTGCTAAATTGGCTTGATGTTTTATTTAAATCTGCTCAAATTCTTGTTGGAGCTTGGCTATTTACAACTCTACATGCTCGTTAGATTTTTCTTGATCTAACTGTTGCTCAAACAACAAAATTTTATTTTCCTTTTCTCTAAGAAAAATTTATACTTTTGTTGCTTTGTCAATATTCATTGTGGCATAGGCTCCTACAAACTAATATAGTCTAGTAAGGTTGTTAGATGGGTCGATGGGTGAGTCTTTCTAGACAATATCCATCTGTTCATTATTAGGAGTAGTAGCAGTTGTAGCATTCAAATTCCTATTCTTTCTCTTCCTTTTGACAACATCTTTGTGGGTTGGGCTATAAAACACATCTAAAGGAGGAATCTCCTCAATTCTCAAAACAATTTCAAAGTTAGGAGTGGCAGGAATGTGCTCTACCTCTTGAGTACTTATAGTTTTCTTTATTGTAATTTCTTAAGTTGTTTTGTGTTGTGGATTTTGTGGCTTAGGTGCTTGTTTCTCTGTATGGAGCTTTTTATTAAAATTCTCCCATCATTCCTCTGAATCAATCACTGGTGGTAGACATGAAATGAATTTCAACCTATTTTCTAGTTGAAGTTTGCTTAGCTCTCTTTTCTATAGATTGGGTTGTATCCTTTTCTGACTCCTTTCTTTTTCCTCCCCCATTCTGTGTTTGTTTCTCTGATTTCTCTGACTCCCTAGTAGACTTCTCTTGGGACTCTTCTTTGGAATCATCTTTAAAATTTTCTTTGGAGCTTCCTTCTAGGCTTATGCTGGGAGTTGGCTCCCTTATTGGTTCAATCAATAATTGGTCCAATGGGAAGTTTAGCAATCTCCTTTCTCTCTATTGATGAAAGGCTTGAAGCTCTTATGGGTCAAAAATTAGTGATGACATGTGCTTCACTTCTGTGAATGTCTCTTTCTGTAGGAAGATGTTATCAAATGCATCTTCCTCATGACTGAATACCTTCACTTTTACCATGGTAGTGAAGTCTTTGGCAGTGCCATTTGGATCATACTCATGACCTGGGATTTTAGGTAATTTCAGAGATTACATGATCTCTGCTTCTTTGAATGCATGTTCCAGATCATGTAGTGAAAATGCTCCAGAGTGTAATGGAAATGTAGACCAAATTGCCTTTTTTTCCTCCTTTAATCCTTTGCTTAGCCCACCCTCACTAGATGTTTGACAGGCTATCTATCTAGCCATCAATTTGTCTAGAACATAGTATGGGAGGACATGAGTTGAGGTGATGCTCCCAAAAACCCTAATATATTTGAATGTTTCCTCCCCAAACCATTTGGTCACTCAGAGTATATCTACCTCAGCCTCCTTAGAAAACCTAGGGGAATATCAGTTGTAAACTGGTTTGTAGATAGGAAGCGTGACCCCGTGACAAATTTTGTAAAAATGCGGGCGAAACTAAGTCTCCCACATGTCCTTAAGATATATATGAATGAGAAGTGGATCTTTCACAGTGCATTTCCATCCCATGAAACAAAATTTTGAACCAAAACAAATTGCATCCATCACATAGGCACTCATAAAAATGGAGGGTAACTACTTGTTGAGACACTCCTTTTCCTCCC
Source organism: Pinus taeda (assembly GCA_000404065.3). NCBI lineage: Eukaryota > Viridiplantae > Streptophyta > Pinopsida > Pinales > Pinaceae > Pinus > Pinus taeda. The sequence goes on along the minus strand of APFE030555262.1, from coordinate 13,926 downwards.
ATAATCGATTATTTCCTTTGGTAAAATATCAAACAAACTTTGGGCCCAATTCATTATGGTTGCGTTTACAACTGCATCTATTAGTGTTAGCCATTCTAGGGAAAATTCAGTGCTACTGGGCTTGCCAAACATCCTACATAGCATGGTTGCTACAAAACTATGGGGAGGAGAAATAGATGCAGTAGAGTACATACCCGCTTTGTCCTTTTTGATATTTCCCTCATTATGTGACCAGGTCTGGGTGACATTTGTTGGGTCCTCGTTCTCTATAGCAAACTTCTCAAGGAGCTATTTGTTGTAGATGACTTGTGGCTCTAGTAAGTGGTACATAAGCCATAGGTTGTCTAGCGAAAAAGATCCCATAACCTCTTGGCTTCTATTCTTAAATTAGCTATCTAAGATATCAGCCTGATCAATAATCCACTTGACCTTATTTGTGTAAGGGATTATCTTTGGGCAGGTGGCTATGGGACGCATAAATGAGAATGATGTCTCAAAAATGGTGGCATCTGAGGAAGCATGACCGTCAGTTGTGACCTTTGTTTCCAAAGCTCTTGGTTGCTCTTCTTATAATAAATCATACATGGTTTCCCACATAGAGGTCCCTCTTTCTCTGCTGCATGTAGTATCTATGAATAAAGGGGTCATTTATGATTTCTCAAATGCAACTGCTTTTCCCTTCTTTTCCATTGCTCCAAAAGACTCCTTCTGTGCATTTTCCCTGAAAATGGAGAAAAACCGCTGCTATCGGATATACAAATATAAGAATGAACATAAGATGGGATAATATAGATAACCTGAAAAGGTGATAAGAAAGGATTTTTATTTGAACACAAGTGATAAGATATCATATCATCTTGGATGGCCTTTCACACATAAATACCATTAACTTTTACTAAATTCCCACTAACGGTTCGTTATCTCTTAGCTTTAATGCTCATTAATGTCTACATCATAAGTTGGGAAGAAAGCTTCTATGGTGATGAGCCTTTAAATTCTAAAAATGGTGATTCTGCAATTTGCAAAGCAATCTCGCAGATCCCATTATCGTGTTATGTTTGTATACTTTCCTTATTGTTTTTACAAGATGCTAGATTTGGGCTGCTTACTATTGTTTGCAAGACATAGCTCATTTGTCAGTTTTTCTTGTGTAAAGTGTTTTGTATTAAGCAACGAACCTAAATACTTTTCTGTAACGTATCTCAGGAGTGGGTCCAGGTCTCAATCACATTTCACAATCTCGACGAATGAAAAGTTTTTGATGTTCTATTAAATGTCCTAAATGTGATGCGGTAAGGAAAATGTTGTCATCTCAATTTCACGTCTTACATATTTCAAGGTATCTCAATAAGGTGCACTTTTTAAAGATAGTGATATGCGACACGGGCCTTAGTTTTAATAAGAAATGCCTTATGAATTAGTTTATATAAGAAACGTACTAGTTTCAAAGCATTAAAGCGTGAAGTCCTCTTTTGATCACTTTTCGGTAGATTTGGTGGATCAACAAGGATTTCAATCATTCTTGATCATGTGATATGTGGGAAAATGAGACATTTTTTTTTTTTTTAAAAGTGTTTAATTGATATCTTGTTTTATTCCAAAATTTAATAAGGAAAATTCCTAAATGCTAAACTTATTTTTGGAAAGATTTTTAAAGGGTTCCCATTTATTAGTGTAATATTTACTAGTACTATTAACAAATGGGAGGTTGTCAAGTAGCACAACACAACCCAAAATAAATGGCTAGTTTATCACATGGATGTGAAGTCAACTTTCTTGAATAGAAAACTCAAACAAAAGGTGTATATTGATCAACCACCAAGATTTGAAGTAAAAGTCTAGGAACGAAAAGAATACAAGTTGAAGAAAGAATTGTATGGCTTGAAGCAAGCTCTGAGAGCTTGATAAATTTAGATTGATGCGTACTTTCTCACCAATCATTTTGTAGTAGAAGTAATGAGCTTACCCTTTATACCAAATCAGATTAAAATAAAATCTCATAGTTTTTTTTTTTGCTGACATGTTATATATATTATATATATATATATATATAATATTATATATTATATATATATTATTATATATATATGGAATTTGATGCTAGATGATTTAAAATTTGTGATAAAAAGAGAATTTCAGATCATTGACCCTGGTCATATGAAGTACATTTTGGAAATCAAAGTCAAGTGATGTACACAAGGGATTTTCATATGTCAAGAAAAACATGCTATAAATATTGTTAAATAGGTTTGGAATGGACAAAACAAAACCAACACAGACACCTATTGCAACATGGACAAAATTAAGCAAGCAAGATGACGTACTAGTAGTGGATTCAACATTGTATAAGACATTTGTAGGTAGTCTCATGTACCTTATTGCAACTAGACAATATGCTATATATGTGGCTAGTTATATTTTCATATTTATGGAGTCTCCCGAGGAATTTAAAGTTGGAAAAAGAATTTTGACATATATTGCATGTACGGCTAGTTATAGATTATGGTACACAAATTCTGAATATGTGAGGCTTACAAAATGCACATATGCACAAACAATGATTTTGCTGCCGATATTGATGATAGGAAAAAAAACTTCATGATATGTTTTTTATTTGGGTACAAGTTTGATCTCATGGACATATAAAAAACAACCCATTGCCTCAATATCTTCCATTGAATCATACTATGTCGCCACTACTGCAACAACATGCCATGTATTGCCGCTAATAAAACTTTTGAAAGATCTTGCACATGTTGAGAATAAACAAACTACTAACTTTTGTGATAACAATTCAACAATGTATTGCTCAAGAACCATGTGCTTCACAAGAAAAACAAGCCCATTGACACTAGCTATCACTTCACTGGATAGGTGGCATATCACTTCAATTTTGTGGATCTAGAGATTAGTTAGTAGATATCTTTACCAAAGCCATTGGGATATAATATTTTTGAGTTTTAGAGATAGCACTTAGGCATCTCCAATAACAATTGAAATTAAGGGGAATGTTACACTATAGTAATCTCCCATGTTAATTAGAAAGAATACTTAGTTGCATAAAAACACTTAGTTATGAGTGCCAACTATTATTAAATAACTATTGTTGCTTTTAGATATCTCTAGAATACTATAATGCTAGATAATCTTGAAATTTCACATGTTTTATAAAAATCTATGTAATGATAAAGTCTATATAATGGTAAGAAGGACAAGCTATGCCTCAAGGATCTTTACAATGTCCTCATTAATATGTCAACCAGCTTTGGTAAACCCTAAGCTTCTCCACTCACAGTGGCAATGACTATTATTTCTCATTTTCGAAATGCCCCAGCAATTATGATTGGAGTCCCACAGCTGCACGTATCGACCAAATTGGATAGTTGGGCATGACTTGGAACATCTTCAAGAGGTTGCATTGATAAGAATGGACTAGAGTCCCATATACTCTCTGTATCAACAAATGTGCCATTGGCACAAGAGAGGAATATGAAATCAAACCAAGAAGGATTAAGGATTACTCATATTTAAGGTTAATTGGAAATGAAGGTTGCAATTTACAAAGCGTTGGAGAATTATAAAGCTTAGAAATCGTTGCCACCATATCTATGAAGGAATGGAATCGTTGCCACTTGTTTACCCTATCATTCTATATCGTTTTGAATATAATGGTTGAATTCTATAAAGGTGTGCTGAATATAATCGTTCTAAATATAATGGTTGAATTCTATAAAGGTGTGCTAAATATAATGGAGTCGTTTACTAGGGAGGTGGGAGAATTTCTAGTTAAAAATGGTCGGAATTTCTTGTAGAGACAATGTTTGAATCATATTTTTGATGATGGAGATGGATTCAGCCCCATCAAAAGCTTTTGGGGCACCTAAAATTATGAAGTTTGATAGCTTTTACTTTGATACATAAAAATCCCTGCCATTTTTTTTCAAAATATCACTGGAATTTCCATCATTTTCAAAGAAAAAACAATCTCTTTACGCTACCGCTAATTAAATATTATAATTTTTTTTTGTAAATATTTTAAATTATTTCTAAAATTCAAAATTATACTTTTATATAAGAAATCACAGCTAATATTGTTAATTTATATTTAATATATACTATATATAGTTAAATTATGTCTTATTCAACTATTAATAATAAAAAATCAAAATTACATACATTGACAAAACTAAACTAAAAAAATGCTATGACAATTTTTTCAATCAAAGATTATCCAAATTTTCCCTCACAATTTTTCTAAATAAAATGTAATCAAATAATGCGATAAATAGTTAAACATAGGTATAATATAAAACCTAATATATTAACATAATAATATTTTGTTGAAAATGAATCAAGTTGTAGGAATCTTGTCATAGACAATTCGGCATGACGAAAATATATGTAATAGAATAGTTTCAAGGTAAATATAAATGGACTACTTTCAAGGTGGTGCCCAGACCAGGATTAAAAAAAAAAAATTCAGTATATATAAAATTTTAAAATGAAATATTAAATGTAAATTTTGGTGTATATATTATTATTTATTTGCTATGAATATTGTTATACCAAATACTTTTTGGAATTATATCAGAAATTTTGTCCCACCTGTTTAAATCACAAGTTATAATTCAGTCAACAGATGAAAAAATTCATAGAATACAAAATATATATTTTTTTAAAAATTATATATTTATTATATTCTTTTCTTTATTTTAAAATAATTTATAAAATATCGTTCATTTTTTCAAATCAAATATGTTTAAAAATAAGTTGGCACATTTTTCACTACTTAATAATCCCTTCTCAAATAACGGTTGATTTCGAGAACTCTTTATTTCCTACCAACTACCTTTAACTTTGGCGTTTTGTTTGAATGTCACATAATTTGATGTTTTTTATTATAAATTTTGAATTTTCTGAATAGTTTGTCTTTTTAACTTTCTGAAAATAACAGCAATCGGATCCCGGCTTTTCTTTCCTCGATTTTATATGTGTATATTTATATTTTTTATCTTTATTTATAATAACGATTTTCATTTTTAATGATGGATCTTGATTATTATTATTGATTCATTCATTGATTTTATTATATTTTATTTATTATATTTTAAATAGATTAAGTATTTAAATGATTTTATTATATTTTGATAATTATTAATATATATAAATATGACTCGTTAGATTTTTTTAAAATATAGCATATAATTAAAATTATTTATTAATTTGTTTTATCTATTTTTTTTATTTTGTTATTTTTTTTTTATTATTTAGTTTTTGGTATTATCCCATCAATCCTATTTTATTCTTTTCTAATTTTATTTTTGATTTATTATAACATCATTACATTTAAGATTATCTTTAGATTATTTAATTTATTTTTATTTTGATTTTAATATATTAAATATATTATATATTTATTTTATTTACTAATTTCTTTATTTTTCAAACATCTTCAATTAGATATGGATGATCACATTATATATTGCTTAGACCTCACAATTAGAAGAGAAGATTTCAATATTTTGAAGTCCAATATGAAAGCCTAGTACATAGGACAGCAAGGGCCATTACTAGCGTCCTTGCGAGCATATGAAACCAAAAACTTACATATATAGAACCTCCCTTGGAAATCAGAAACATGATCATAGCAAAAACAATCTTTAAAAAAAACAAGAAACAAAACAGATAAATAAATATTGATAACAAAAAGACAATACCGGGTTGTTTTTGTAACACGCTATGATTAAGCAAGTTAGGTTCAAAAGCAACTATAAAACTGAAATTGATCCAAGTAGGTTGAAGACCAAATTTGGAAAAAGTTATATCAAAACGTGATAATAATGTATAGAAACCAATTTCAAATTTTATAACACCAAACCTTTTTCAAATTTTGTATTAAAATTTTAGGACCATAACATGCTATTATAATGTAAGGAATCGACTGAAAAGTAACATTCTTTTCATTAAAATATGTTTTATGGTTTCAAGCCATAATTTGTATGAGACGTGTTTCTAGTTGAGATTGTTTTCAAAATTTTCAACCGCAGTTTCTAAATTATTTTTAAATAATAGAAAATATGAAATCAACTAAATTTAACTAATTCTTTTTATTAATATAATAAAATTCAATTTTGGAGAGTTGAAATAATAAAAGTTTAATTATATGGAGTAAATATTAATTAGCAAATTGATTAAATTTAAATAACTTTAATTTTTAGGTTGGAAAAAAATGATTAATAACTATTTAAAGTATTAGTAAGTTCAATAGAATGAAAATTTAGTACTTTTTCTCTTATTATACCCATGACCCAAAAGTTTTTCATTGTAACAATGGATGCACAACCCTTTATAACTAGTAAAGTGTTTCCTCCACATTTCGTTTATAGAATGATGGTATCAGTCCCAACATCATTATTTATTTCTGAATGCTTGCATATATACATGGGAAGAATATTCCTATGCATCTTTCAATAGTAAAGTGTTTTCTCCACAGTTCGTTTGTAGAATGATGATATCATTCCCAACATCATTATTTCTGAATGCTTTCATATGTGCATGGGAAGAATATTCCTATGCATCTATGACTAGTAAATTATTTTCTCCACATTTCCTTTATAGAATGATGGTATTGGTCCCAACATCATTATTTTTGAATGCTTGCACATGTGCATGGGAAGAATATTCCTATGCTAAGTGCAGTATGGAATTACTTATGTGATTCTCAGTAGTCGCCCCTTTCCTTTTGTAGGGGGAAGCTCCTACCCCTCCTACCACTTTCCCTTTTTTCGTAGATGTTCAACCTATTGTAACAATGATTAAAGAGAAGGTTTTTAAGTTTGTGTTTCCCAATTTCCATTGATGCCAAATTCTTTGTAAGTGTCCCTGGGATGCATCTAATGTATTATTCTTGTCCCATTTCAATGGTCCAAAGTACAAATGATGGGGACCAACAATTCCTAGGATAGTAGTTTCTTAGGTCCAAACTTGTTGGGACAAATATGTCCTTAAAGTATAATTTTCTTAGGTCTAAACATGTAGGGATATAGAACTAATTCTAATGTAATGCTCTCAACCTCATCCTCGCAACCTTCTACAATTCTTTGTATGGAAAGGTTTATTGAACCTAGTGTTGTTTATAGATTTATTAGATTGATAAGGAGATTACTAATGTTAATGAACATGGTGACATCTTATGATTTAATTCATTTTTTGGGAAAAATATAAAACTCAAATAATCCTTATGTGGTCCCTTTCTAAAAAAAAATTATGTTCATTGATCCCATTCCAATGGTTCCTTCATTCTTGAGTTTGGTATCACTAAGGATTAGTCAAAAGTGGTTATATATCACTTGTAGTCAATGGGAGTTGCCAACATAGCCATCATGACTTTAACATACATTGTGCATATTACATATGTGACTAATGAGGGACGATGTGACATCCACTCATACCATAATGGTCAACATGGTAGGTCAACTTGCAAGAGGCATAACTTTTACATATGAACTCTATTTCATGCACTTATTGCACCATTGGAAATGTATCTAAGTTTAAAACAATGTCAGAGGATATCACATTAATGAAAGTTTTTGGACATCAAAACTTCATTTACAACCTCAAGATTCCTATGGATGTTTTTGGACCTCGATTCTCCAAATTGGGACCCATAATTAAAAATGAATCTATAAGCTAATTTCTCTATTTTTGCACTCTAAAAGCATCAATATAGACAATAGATAACATGATGACCCAATCGAAACAATACCTTCCCATTTTAGGAGGTTTTTGGTCCCAAAAAGCTTTATTAAATGAGGTGAATAATTTTTTGCTCCACCTTATCCTTGGAGTACCATTTAACTTTCCCTAGAAGTCTTTCTTTCTACCCAATATTCCAAATATCATGTTTCCTCTATCTTGTAAATTATATCCTATGTAAAACTCTATTTAGGAATCTAGATCTAAATCCTCTATGGAAGGTAGGACCTGCTCCTCTTTCCAATACAACATGGAAGGTTATCTAGGATTTTCTACCTTCACTACTAAGTAAATTCACATCTATGGGAATAGATTTAGTCTATAAGCATTATCTCACACCTTTTACAATATCTCAAAAAGAAAATATCACAAAGCCTTGATCATATTACCAAGACATTGAAGTCATTGCTTGTTCAACTATATTTGTACTATATATTCCACTCTAAATAAATTCTTTATTTTTTGTTAATCATGCTTGGCCTTATATTTTTACTATGAAAACTTTAGTGCCTATTGTACATACAAATGAATCTTCCTAATCCTCTAAAAAAATTGTTCTTTAAATGCATATGTTATGAGATCCCCCCTCACTCCTTGTTGTCCATATACAACATCCAAAGGTGACGGTGGAAAATATATAAAACAAGTTCCAAATTGGGACTTAGTAGTTAGAGTGTGGAATACTCTATAGTGAAAGTATTTAATATAGACTAAATTGTCATCCTCAGTGTTTTTATGCTTCTGATTCTAACTCCACAAAAGCTATAGAAAATTCCGATTAACTACTTCAGCTTTTCCCATTTGTCTATGGATGGAATGTTGTATAAATATTTAAATTCATGTCCATGTTCTCCCATAGCATATTACCAAATGCACTAATAATTATGGCATCCCTATCTAAAATGATGCTCTTTGGTATTTGAAAGTGCATCTAGGCCCATGCAAATAACAAGTTTGGTGGTTCTTTCCTTTTGAAGGTATTCTTACAATGCATAGGAATGGAAATGTTAATGAATATGTCTACTTAATTTAGGTAATTGATCTAGGTGAATATTGGTGGCCATCAACCAATTCCAGTTGGACCCCCACCATTGTTTCTTTCAGTTTTTCAGTTTCCTTAAATGTAGCACAGTCTACTATTTTTAGTAGTTTTTCGGGTCCTAAACTTCTTGAGCCATTTTGAGGCCCTAAATGATGAGTTTTTGGAAATATATTGCTAGCGATTTTCTACCTAAAATCGTCTTTTCCAACGTAGTCCTCTGAGAGATCTTTCCAATGGGTTATCATGCATGCCAAATGGAGATAATATGACCAATTCGTGACCCTGGGAAGTTGGTTGTCAAACTCACCCCAACGGGGCCCATAAACTCTTGGTGTTACATCTCATCGGGTTAGGGTTTTGGTTGTTTAGGGTTTGCTATTATTGTTCAATAATAAAAAGGCCCTTCAGCCTCATTGTAACACAGTTCAGAGGCATGTAGTCGCCGCTTCTCTTCTCAAATATAAGCTACCATCGCCTAAGCTAGTCTTATTTCCATTCTATTTGTAAGCATACTTTAGTATTTGATATTAATGAATGAAGTGTTATTTCCATTGCATATTTGTATTTATGGTTATATCATTAATTTGTTATGTTCTTGTTTAAATCTGGATCAGTGGTATGAGAGTGGTCTACTCTTTCTCTGTTTTTCTTTGCATGTCCCCAATGAGGTTGGGATATAAGGAGTTACGGCTTGAACTAGTCGAACCTTTGCAAGACCAGCCTCGCAAATCCCGACGACCTCCCATGGAGGATGAAAACAAAGACGAAGTGGCAGGAGATCCTATCAAAATCTTGCTCGAGGAAGCCCTCGAGTGACGAAGGAACGCGATGATGGACAACTTCGCCCAGATCCTTTAGCAGCTACCCAGTGGTGACACATTTACTTCCGAAAGCTACTCTGGAAGTGCCACACCCTTTAAGGTACAAGTTAACTTTGAAATTCCCATATTTGAGGGTCAGATAGATGCAGACGTTGTATATAAATGGTTAAATCTGCTAGAAGGTTATTTTTTCATTCATGGTTTTTCCAGTCGGGAAAAGATCACCTCTGCACTTCTCATAGCAACCCTCCACATCAAGAACTGGTGGGAAACCCACTGTGAGTAGAAGGATGAAAGTACGAACTCATTCTTTTGAGCTGCACCCACTTGCAAATTGTTCTGGGATGCCATCAAGGAGCAGTACTACCTTGTCAAAAGCTATGAGCATAAATACATAAAGTGGACAATGCTACGTCAGGTTAGGGACCAAGATGTGCCAAAGTTTACCAGTGTTTTTCATACCCTTCGCACGAAGTTGGGTATCAAGGATTCTAAGAAGCATTTGTTTCTCAAGTACCTTAGATGCCTGTACAAGTACATCTAGGATGAGGTGGAATTCTTGGACATCTCTTCACTGGGCATAACATACCGATATGTGGTCAAGATCGAGAAAAATTTTAAACATAAGAAGTGAGACTTTGGATTTGTGAATTTGAAGCAAGCGAAAGGTGCCCCGAAGCCATAGAACAAAGAACAAAGCCAAGACGGGGCAGCCTAGGACAACTCACCAAATCTGAAAGAAGAGAACAACACCACGAAGCTAAATAAGGACAAAAGAAATCAGTGTGAGTACCATAAGAGCTCCACTCACAACAAAAGTGAGTGTTGGGCCAAGCCGTCACTAGTGGCCGAGCTAAAGGCTTCGGAATCAAATGCATGTTATGACTCTGAGTTAGAACCCGACAAGGGGAATGACAAAGGGAAGAAGATTATCAATGCAGAGCCCAACGCTACCATTGCCACCACGAAGATCCATAAAGAGGAACCCAAAGACTCGGACGAGGAGGAGCTCCTCTTCCACTCCCAGAAGTGGGTAAAGGGTTCCCATCTTAGTTGATTGTCGACAGTGGAAGCCAAAAGAACCTCATTTCGATAGAGGTTGTGAAGTGGTTGGGCTTACCAACGATAGCACATCCACAACCGTACACCATTATTTAGCTTCACCGAGGACGGGATCTTCGTGTGAGCCAGTAGTGCCACCTTCAATACAACATTAAGCCCTTCACGGATGAGATATTATGTGACGTTGCTCCCCTTCATGTTTTTGATGTATTATTAGGCCAACCATACTTATGGAAGCAACATGTTGTGTCTGAGTCAAGGCCTCATGCTGTTATTGTTACTTTTGGAAATAAGTTGTATGTGATACCGGAGGTAGCACTACCTACCACCATCTCTTTTGTTACTGCAAAACAATGCATTAAACTCATTTCCAAAACTGGGAAATTTATTTTCCTCATGATACGCCCTCAAGGAAGGAAGAAGACAATGGCCATGACCTCCAGACAAGGCCCCTCCGCACGACAGCAACATATGGACAAGGTCATAGAGGAGTACGAGGACAACTTCACCTCCCCCACAGGGGTGCCTCTGCACTGTCAGGCCAAGTAGTCAATCAATCTGACCCCAGCTTCATCGCTGCCCAATGGACCAATCTATTGGTGCTCCATTTTGGAGAATGAAAAAATCAAGAGGAAGATTCAAGAGTTGTTTCATAAAGGTCACATCCATCAGAGTTCATCACCCTATGGGAGCCTGATTTTGTTGCTACATAAGAAGGATGGGACTTGGAAACTATGTATTAACTAATACGCATTGAACAAGATCATTGTTTGGAATAGGTACCTGATCGCATAGCTTGATGATCTTCTGGACTGACTGAAGGGGAAAAAATATTTCAGTAAGATCGACTTGAAGTCCAGCTATCACCAGGTACTAATAAAACCCTCTAAGGTGTGGAAAAATACCTTCAAAGCCAAGGAGGGCCTTTTCTAATGGTTGGTTATGCCTTTTTGGTTGACGAATTATCTTGCAACATACATGAGGTTGATGGATGACATATTTTAGCTTATCACCAACTCATTTGTAGTGGTATACTTGGAGGACATCCTGGTCGTTAGCAAGAGCTGGGAAGAGCACCTCCACCACATGCGACAAGTTCTCCAAACACTATGGCAATATAGGTTTTGTGCCAATTTGGAGAAGTACACTTTTGGCATAACCCAGGTTCAGTATCTAGGATACGTTATTAATGAACGAGGGTGCATTTGGAACCAACCAAGATCTAAGTCATTCAGGATTGGCCAACCCCAACCACTCTAATAGAACTCTATAGCTTTCTAGGTCTTGCCAATTTCTACAGCAGGTTTGTGCTAGGATTCTCCCATATCATTTGGCCCTTAAGTCAAGTCACCAAGGGAGGAGAAAAATAAAAATTCTTTTGTTCTAAATCTCAATAGAAGGCATTCATAGAGTTGAAACATTGCCTCTGCTCTGCACCAATGCTCACTTTACCAAACTTGCAACAGTCATTTGAGATCGAGATAGATGCCTATGACTATGCCATTGGGGCATTCCTTACTCAACAGGGGCATCCAGTGGCATATCATAGTGAGATACTTTCAGACAGAGTCCAAAAGTATCCTAATTATAACAAAGAGATTTATTCCATTGTGTAGGCTTACTGACAATGGAAGCATTACATTTTGGGGAAGGAAACCATCATCCACATAAATGGACCCTTGTAGTTCATACAGACACAAGGGAAGTTATAGAATGATCGCCATCAAAAGTGGTCCACATACCTACAGTAGTTCCATTTGAATATCAAGTATAGAAGGGTAGCACCAATAATGTTGTAGACTACCTCAACCGACCACCGATCATGGCATTAACCACCGTGCTCAACTCTTGTGCGAATGAGACTTTTGATTGGCCACTTCTCTACAAAAGCGAACAAGATTTTGGCCACACATACCAGAGGCTCTTAGAGGGTCAGCAAGCTCCATATTTTCACCTCTAAGATGCCTTGCTATGCCACCTAGGACACCTCTGTGTTCCTTTAAGCGAGCGAGCCAAGATGATTTGGGAAGCACACTACTGTCGCACCGCTGGGCATTTTAGGCTCGAGAAAATAGTTGCAATACTACAGAATTATTTCTTTTGGCCGAATCTTCGATAGGATGTCAGGAAGTACATCAGATCTTGCACTGCCTGTGCCATTTCCAAACTGACCATCAATAATCACGGCCTATATACTCCGCTGCCTACCCCTGGTTGACCTTGGGCCTTCCTCCTACTAAGCATAGAAATGACTGTGTTTTTGTTGTCATCGACAGATTCTCAAATATGGCCCTGGCGGCTTGTAATAAGAATATCACAGCAGAAGCCACTGCTAAATGCTTCTTTGAATGAGTGTGGGTACACTTTGGGATACCACATTCTACGATATCAGATCGAGACAACAAGTTCCTCAGTACATTTTGGTCCAGACTCTAGTCAATGGTTGACACCAAACTCACTAGGTCCAAAGCTTTCCATCCCCAAACTGATGGTCAGACAAAGGTCGTCAACAGTGTTAGAGTCGGTCTGGTCGAGTCCTCCATCAGAGATCAAAACTCTTTATGCATTTTATAATTAGGTGTCCCACTCCATTCTCCCAGTTGCATTCCACTAGGGGCATGCCATAATCTGACGGAGAAGGTCATTATAGTATCATGTCTGGCTCCTGCTGGCGCAGGTATTTTATCAATCATCATCGAAGTCCATGAAAGTCAAGGTTTGGTCGTTTAAAGAACTAAGGTCATTTCGAGGTATAGGTCTAGGAATTCATGAATTCGGTACTTGAACATGTCTAGTAGAACCATGTAGGCCAGAGTGAGGCCCTTACATAGTTATGGTTCAAAAAGCTTCATCGTCATGTGGATAGACTTCGAATCTTCTTCAAAACTTTGTTTTGAAGAAAAGTCAAACAATGTCATTTATGACAAAACTCGCAAAAAAGTCGCCAATTGATTTTTCAGAGGCAGTCATGGTTTCCATGGGCAAATAACCTATCCTGCAATCCTTGCATAGAGTGCCGAAAATTTCGTCATTTGAGCTAAAATTTCAAAGGGAAAGTGAAAATGAGTGTGTTCTAAAGTCAGTGAAAAACTGCCACAACACAACATTAGAAAATGAGCTTTTTAAGAGGCAAAAATGAAACTCATCTCTCCCAAAGCCTTATATACAAGTTTTCCACCAAAATCAGAGGCAATGCGCAAATCAAAACCAGTGGGAGATATAGCAAAGAGATTTGAGTGCATTGGT
>APFE030555261.1:5093-16039 GCA_000404065.3 Pinus taeda | reverse complement strand
CAGGAAGCAAAAGGAAAGCAACTGCTGTCCCCTTGCTAGGAAACCGGATGCGGACGCGATCAGGCAAAATTAGAGCCGAATGATCCAGGGAAAAGAACGTGGACGCCAAGACGGAGAACGTAAGAAAGGAATGAGAAGAACTGAACGATTAGCGAATCCCTTAGGATCTCTGATCCTGAGGGATCGCTGCTTTAGCTTATCTTTTGTATCTAGATATCTCCGTCATTTCTATTATATAAAGATACCATGCCATTGAGCGAAAGGGGAGAATAAAATATATTGTAATTAGACGGTGTGGAACAACTCTGAGCATTAAGTTTTGCTGAGACTTGATCTTGTGTATCTTTGTTAATGCAATCAATATAAAGAACTTTGTGTTCACTTTGCCTCTGCATCTGAAGTAACTTTAAGCGGTGTACCATTGGTAGCCAAGGGCCCAGCTCCGACGGTCACTCGCTGTTGTATCATACGATGATTAGTGTGGTTTGATTATTTCCTTTGTTCCAGCAATCTGATATATCTTTTACATGATAGACTATGCTCTTCAGTTAATTTCTGAATCTGAATAAGTTTCTTCATTCATATCTCTGTATTATCTAAAGTGAATTTCTCTGACTTGCATCCTGGTATTGGTATGACTGGTGTTATCGTTGGATTCATATAGAATACGTGTTCACGAGATTTGAAGATAATATTACTCTGTTCAGAAATAGTCACGTCATACATTACTCTCAGATTGTTGTAATAGCTTAGAATGTGTGCATCTGTTTAAGGTTGCTGTTCCAATTGAGTTAGCTGTTCCATATGATTGACGTTTCCTGTTTGCTGTTCCATTTATTTATGCTGTTTTGATTATTGCTGTTCCATTTACTTATGCTGTTCCATTTACCTATGCTGTTCCATTTAATTCCTGCTGTTCCATTTCATAATTGCTGTTCCATTTACTTTCGCTTATTCGCTTTTGTTACTTTCGAGTGATAGCAGGCATAAGACTGTTGTGAGCCAGCAAGACGCTGCCTGACTCCCAGATCCATAAGCCTCTGCTTTGCTTTTCTTCTTTATCAGTTTCTAAAGGGAAGGGTTATTGGTTCCGTACCCTTGACTGAACAGATTGATTTGTGTGATTTTCTCCTTGAGTTGATTCAGTAGAGTTTAGTATCTGTTTCCTTTCAATTCATTAGAGCACTATACTACCGAGCATTACTTGGGCAAAACAGCCTCGGATTGAGTTACTCTTTGAAAGAACCAAACGATCCCGGATTGACTTAATAATGTGGAATAATTGGTGGTGTGAGAGACCCTAGTTATAGACCTACACTCGCGCTACAGATGAAATTAGAGAAACATTAGTCACGAGTGCCCCAGAACTCATTTTCTAATTGGACAACGTTAGTAAGCTTGTGTTCTTATTTATCTTCCTACATTCCTTCAAATAGAAAATTGTAAACACAGACAGGGATTTACACTTATCTGCCATTGAAAATCTAATTCGTTGTTAGATGAACCTCTCCACCCTTCTAATGAGGATTTTGTTAATGATATCCAATATTCTCCCCCCAAGGTCCTCTTTTCCCACTAATCAGTTTTTCCTCAAGACAGTGGTTCTATTGCTTCGGCCTCAGGACTCTAGATCCAGCTTGCGAATGAGTGTTTCTTCTTCCAGGGAAGTCTCTCTCCAAGGTTATTCCCATAGAAACTCTGTTCAACTCAAGGAATCCTTTCCTAATTCTCCAACCCACCCTACCTCCTTCTCTCTTCCTTTTTGTAAGAGAAAGGAAGGTAAGGAATAATTGCTTCTTAACTAATAACTATAATTGTTTGGGTGAAAAGAAAGTTACTGAGGTTCGTCAGTAATTCTTTAAATCTTTCATAGAAATCATGTTAATATTTCCATAACTTTACTTAATTAAATTTAAAATTAATAACACCACAACTTGTTTATCCGATTACTCAAATGTAATAATAAAAACAAGAAAATATTCATAAAATAACTTAAAGGTATGAAGATGTCACATCTTCCCCCCTTAACCAAACACTGTCCTCGGTGTTCTTTTGTTCGTCTTCTCCTAGAAGAAATCAAGAAATGCCTCCTACATAAAGTCTTTATCCTCCCAAGTGGCTTCTTCCGGGCTGAAGTGCTTCCATTTCACTTTAACCTGGATGATAGCTCACCTCTCCAACGTTACTTCTCTCTAATCGAGTATGTGCAGGGGTTCAACCAAGAATTCTCCTTCCATTTTGACCTGTCATAAATACAACTGTTATATAACTAACATGCACATAAGCACTATACCCCAAAATAAATAGATTATGTATATATATATATATATATATATATATATATATATATACCTACCTAAAGTTCTTGCCAGTTTATGATATGTTTGGGTTCATACACATATTTCTTTAAAAGGGAAACATGGAATACATTATAAACCTGAATGTGGCTGGGTAGGGCTAACTGATATGCCACTAGCCCTATTCTGTCTAGAATTTGGAAAGGGCCACAGAACTAGGGGCCAACTTGGCACATTTTCCCCATCTCAATGTACTCTTCTTAGGTTTAATTTGCACATACACATGATCTCCTACCTGGAGCTCATGGTAGGTTCTCTTTTTATCAGCATATGACTTATGTCTGTCTTGAGCAGCATTCAAATTTTGTTGAACTTTTTTCACGATTCTTTCCATTTCCTCCAGCATATCCAGTCCTAATATCATCTTGTTCTCAGGACTGTTCCAGTTTGTAGGGATTGTGCATTTCCTTCCATAGAGTACTTAAAAAGGACTCATCTTAAGTGATTCATGATAACCATTGTTGTAAGAAAATTATACCAAATGTAGATACTCTTCCCATTTTCCAGGTTGTTGCATCACATACATGCACAACATGTCTTCTACCACTTGATTCACTCTTTCGATATACCCATCGGTCTGGGGGTGATTAACAATGCTAAAGTGGATTTATGTACCTAGCCCGGTAACTTAACATCTTGATAAGATATTATGACTCGAGGCATAACATGTAGCCAAAAAATTTCCTTCATAAATATATATGCTATTTGGGTTGTTTAGTACGTGGATTTGATAGGTATGAAATGAGTTGTCTTGCTCAGTTCGTCCACCACAACCATAATGGAGTCATTTTTTCTTTTAGACTGAGGTAATACCGTTATAAAATCCAAAGTTACTGTATCCCATTTCCATTCAGGGATAGGTAAAGGATGCAATAACCTAGCAGGGTGCTAGTGTTCAGCTTTGACTTGCTGACATTCCAGACATTTGGCTAAATATTCAACAATGTTCTTTCTCATACTAGGCCAATAGTATTTTTTCTTGATAGCAGAGAAAAGATTTTGATAGCCTGGGTGAGCAGCATAGGGACTTCTGTGAAACTCATCTAAAATTATTTTTTTTAATGAAAATTGATTAGGAATGTAAATACAATTTCTGAACAGTAATAATTTTCAGAATTAATACTATACTCTCTCTGCTTCACTAAACTTTGTGCAGATTTTACTTGCTTCCAAAGGTAGTTGTACTCAGGGACCTTCTGAGCCGCTTCTTTTAGTTGTTTATCAAAATTGAGTTCAACTTGACTAAATGAAATCTTGTAGACATGGTGCAGCTTCCTACTTAACGCATCTACCACCCTATTTTCTTTTCCCTTCAAATGTTTGATTTCAAAATCAAATTCACTTAAGAATGCAGTCCATCGAGCTTGGCGCACATTCAAGGTCGGCTGATTCAATAAACTAGTAAAGTTGTTGTGGTCTGTCTTGAGAAAAGCTGTTTTCCCCAATAAATAGTGTTACCATACCTTTAAGGCGCGAACCACCGCAGTTAGCTCCAAGTCGTAAGCAGAGTATTTATGTTCATGTTCTTTTAACTTACGAGATTCGTAAGTAATAACCTTATAATTTTGTATTAAAATGCCATCTACACCTTCTTTGCACGCATCTATGCAAACTATAAAATCCTCTTCCAGATCTGCAATATTTAATACCAGAGCTGTGGTAAGTAATTGCTTTAACTTTTCAAAACTTTCTTGATAGTCTTAGGAACATTTGAAAGCTGTTCCTTTTTTTTGTAAGGAGGTAATTAGATAAGAAACTTTAGAAAATTCCCTAATAAACCTTCTATAATAACCCACAAGACCCATAAAAGAGTGTATGTCTACCACATTGGTTGGGACGTGCAAATTCATGATGGTCATTACTTTATCCGAATCAACTGCTATACCATCAGAGAATATGACATGTCCTAGATATTGGATCTAATCCTTAAATAAGTCATACTTGCTGAATTTGGTGAAGAGTTGGTTTTCTCTTAAATTTTGTAACACTATCTGAAGGTGTTATTTATGTTCCTCAATACTTCTGGAATACACCAAAATGTCATCAATAAATATAAGAATGAATTTATCCAGATAAGGATGGATAACCCCATTCATCATACTCATGAATGTTCCTGGAACATTAGTAAGTCTGAATGGAAAGACTACAAACTTGTAGTGGCAATAGCATGTTCTAAAGGCAGTCTTCTATATGTCTTCATCCTTAATTAGAATTTGATGGTATCGAGATCTCAAATCAATTTTCGAAAATACCACCGCTCCTTTAACTTGATTAAGCAAGTCATCAATTCGGGGTAAGGGATAATTATTCTTAATGGTTGACTTGTTCAGTTGTCTAAAATCTATGCATAGCTACAAAGTACAATCCTTCTTCCTTATGAAAAAAATTGGGGCTCCCCAAAGGGAGACACTGGGTCAGATATACCCTTTATCTAGCAGCTCCTATAGCTGTATTTTTAGTTCAGTTAACTCAAGAACACTCATTCTGTAAGGAGCTTTAGAAATCAAGGCAGCTCCAGGGACCAATTCCATGGTAAATTCGAGGTTTCTCTTGGGTGGTAGTCTGGGAATTTATTCTGGAAATATGTCTTTAAATTCTTGGATTGCCAGTATTTTATCCAAGACTAACATTTTATATTTTGAATTTGTATACCCCACTTGAACCACATAGATTTGACAAAATTTATGCATACATATCGCCAACGATGGGTTCTTAAATTTTGAATTTTTTAGGTGGAAAACATCAAATATTCTTTGACATAGCTCAAGCTAGCACCTGGATCTATTAAAATGGAAACAAGATTATTGATTATTTTACCTTCGACTTCCACCATCAAGGGTTGATAATCTGCTTGGCAATCTTCCAATGCTACATTAATCCGAGGTACGTTATGTGCCATATCACCGATAGTAGAAGCTTCGTGACCATTTGCAACAGGTTATGCTCTCCCTCTGTGAGGACAATTCTTGTAGTAATGGGGTTCCCCACAACCCCAACATTGCAAAGGAGGTTTGGGAATCTGACTAATTTCCAGCTTCATTTTATTTTATTTCATTTAGAGGTCTATACCTCTACCGATTTCGGTTAGTAGACCCATTTAGTCCCTTTCGTCCTTGGTATCTAGTACCCATATTCTTCATGTTCTTATTACTTGTAAAAAAATTATGCCCTTTCTTACTTGGCCAACTTTTATTTACTTCACCTTTTTGTTTCATTTGTTGGTAGCAGATTTGAGCTTTCCGAACTACTTCATCAATCGTTTTTGGATTATCAAATTCCAATTTATCCTTCATGAAGGCAGGTAAGTTGCTGATAAAGTGCTGGATTTAGCCTTTTCTTCGTGGATATAGGGAACATATCTTAATAGTGAGTTGAATTTGGTTATAAATTCATCCACAGTCTATTGTCCTAGTTTCAAGTCATGAAACTCCTTTTCTCTATCATCATAAAATCATTCAGTCAAATATCTATCCTTGAAATGCCTTTGAAATTGTGCCCAGGTGGCCTCCTTCTCATTAATTTCTTTATTTGTTTCTATTTCTTCCCACCACAAGGTCACCTTTCCTTGTAACTGATAAATTGTTAATCTTTCCCTCAAATTGTCATCATATTCACATATTTGGAAATATTTATTCATATTAATTAACCATGCCTCTGTTTCTTCTTCTACGTCACCGGTATAGATCCGTGATTTTATCTTCTTGAACTCTCCTTGAAGTTCTATCTTCTGCCTTTTTCATCCCTTTTTACTAGAGACGTTATCCAATTCTTCCTCATTACCGGTTTGTCCCCCTTTAGACTCCGGATGCTCCTCTTGCTGTCTACGAGATTCTGTCTTGTTCTCTACTCCTTGACTAGGGTCTAGATTCCTATGATTCGTTCTATTTGACAGACTCTTCATAATATTTTCTTGTTCCAAACGTAATCTTTCATTATCAGCACATAGAATCTGCATTTTTGTTTGTAATTGTTGGACTGTTTCTAATAAAGCAGCATTAGTATTGGCATTTTCTTCTCCAATTTGTATGCATACTTCTGGATTACATCCTATAGTACCACTAGAAGGGGTGGATCCTACTCCTTGTCTCATGTTGTGTCTGCTGCCCCTCTGTGCATCATAACTGTTTTGTTATTTCTAATATCATTCAGTCAGGCCTCAGAGTAGTAACCTGAAGCTCTAATAGCAATTGTAACACCTACTCACTAATTAATATTGTGCATAGGTAAATATACAAATTAAAAAAAAAAAAAAAATTACTTTACCATGATCCGATGATGGCAGTCATTATTATAATCTAAACTAAAATACATTAATACAATTAATAAAGTGTACAACATAATTGCGAAAGTGAAAGTGATATTCAACTCACAGATTTGTGTCGTATTCCATTAGATTTATATTACACACATAATATTATCAACTGGCATACTTGTACATCGTATTAAAGTTCTTGGTTATCATTTTGTGTAAACGTAGCACCCGTATTAATACTCCTCGACCTTGTCTAGCTGGCCTACGGTTGAATGGCCACCAACTTCGAGGTCTCTTCTCTAGTGGGTGCCTTCTATAGCCGGCAATACCCTCTAATCAAAGTGTTGGATCCGACAGTCCACCAGATTCCGAGGGGCTATGCTAACGACTCGGTGCCTTGTCTCTGTTTTGCAGTCATTTGGCTTGGTCTGGTTCTTGGAGCTGCATTCTGTGAAACCTTGGTAAGGTTGGTGATATTCTCCCTCAAACAGTTTTTTTTGCAGTAGTTACACATCGTGGAGAGTTTTCCCAGAACTCCAACGTTACTAGCTATTTCGGTTGGGAGCTACACGCTGCCACCTCATGGCCATTCATTCTAAACAAGTAATTTGTCATGCGAGGGTTTGGACATTTTCCTTGTTGTTTCAGTTTCTGGATTGATAGCAGATCTTTATATTTCTTTTTTGAGGGTTTACTAAGGTTTTTCCCCTTTTTCTCTGTAGGTACCCCATCTATAGTTATTCCCGGAAATCATGCCACTAACAACCACTACTATAGCCACCTCCCATCTGGTAAGATGTTAGATGAATATGGATTATTTTTATTTGTGATAGATAGTCTATTCCACCACGTTCTTTATTTTTTTTACTTGTTATAATGCTCTGATGCAGGAGGGCCTTAGCCCACTGGAGGTTGGATGCGGGTGCCAGGCTATCGGAAGACACGGATTTCCTCACTACAATTCGTGCAGGTATGAGAGCCTTCCTTCTATTAGGTAAGTCTCAGATTGTTTTGAATTAAACAGTAAACAATTGCAAGAGGGTTTTTCTATTGAGGATTTTGATTTCGAGTTACCATACCCCTGTTTGTATTAATTTGAACTCTTGAAGAGACTATTGTTTTGTCATGGTTTTGAGGGCCAAGCTTCCAATCGAAGGTTTTTGCATTATTTCTTAGTTGTATATCAAATTTCTTCTATCTAGGATTATTAAATATGCATTTAAGCAATTACTTTGTTTAACCGTTCTTTTTTGGATATCTATATATAAACTATATATTATATTAAATACTATATATATATATATATAATATAATATATAAGATTGTCAGTGCGGATGTGTTTGTCCTTTAATCACTATATTTGTGTTTGGTGTTTGCGTCTACTAGATATGTCCCTTACACCAAGTATGTCTTGTTCTTTCAGAACGTCGTTCCTTGGCGTCCACCACAAGACTGACCAACGGAACCAATCTATAGTGTTACGCTTTAATTATTCATATCCTTTCTTCCTTTCAATAAAAATTCCCTCGTTTAGTTTCTATAACTAGGTTATTTATAATGTGCTACTTTTCACTATTAATTATATTTTCTAAGAAGGCCTAACATTTAATAGTTCTTGCATTGAATGCTTGTTTGCTGGTTAGAAGCCCCGCAGTTACCCACATTATATATGTCTTGTTCCTTGATGAATATAATCTGTGCATACATCATTCTTAATGGCTACTTGTTAACAGCCTCATTTGAGTTCCAAGGATATGTGATCAGAACTCCGTTTCGCCACTAATAAACTCGATAGATTCTTCAAATGGTAATAATCTTGATGTGCGGTTTCTTTAAATTAATACACAGTGTTAGACTATACCTATTACCAATTTGTAGGTAGAACGTATTCTATCTTTCTGCCTGGGAAAGGCATTGTTAATCGAAGTAACTCATATAACTTGTGTTTATATATATATATATATATATATATAATATATATATAATATATATAGATATCTTGTGTGTGTGTGTGTGTGTGTTCTTACCTTGTTTAATACCAAAGGGCTATTTTCATAACACAATTGGTTGTACAATTTTACTCATGTGCAGATTCTTTATTTGGTAAACATAGTTATTATGCTCAGGCAGCAGAGGTTATATTGTCTACACATCTTTGATCTTTTATTGAAATATAATAACCTCTAAGCATTACTACAACATAGATACCTATATTAACTATTCATAAATACTTGCATCACAATGGCAGTCTGCAACTCAAGGCTAACTTTCTCATTCCATTCACTTCATCCTACAGATGAAAATAGGAAATCATTCTACTCAGTTCATGCTACAGATGAAATTAGAGAAACATGTAATCACGAGTGCCATAAAACTCATTTTCTACTTAGACAACATTAGCAAGCTTTCTTTCTTATTTATCTGCCTACATTCCTTCAAATAGAAAATTACAAACAAAAACATGCATTTACACTTATCTGCCATTGAAAATCTAATCCGTTGTTAGATGAACCTCTCCACCCTTCCAATGAGAATTTTGGCAATTACGTCCAATATTCTTCCACCAAGCTCCTCTTTTCCCACTAATATGTTTTTCTTCAAAACAATGGTTCTATTGCTTTGGCCTCAGGACTCTAGATCCAGCCTGCAAATGAGTGTTTCTTCCTCTAGAGAAGTCTCTGTCAAGGGTTATTCCCACTGAAACTCTGTTCAGCTGAAGGAATCCTTTCCTAGTTCTCCAACCCTCCCTTCCTCCTTCTCTCTTCCTTTTTGTAAGAGAAAGGAAGGTAAGGAATAACTGCTTCATAACTAATAACTGATAATTGTTCGGGTGAAAAGTGAGTTACTGAGGTTCATCAGTAATTCTTTAGATCTTTCATAGAAACCGTGTTAATATATCCATAACTTTACTTAATTAAATTTAAAATTAATAACACCACAAAACCAACTTTTTTATCCGTTTGCTCAACTATAATAGTATAAACAAGAAAATATTCATAAAATAACTTAAGGTCTGAAGATGTCACAAATCACAATTCCATATACTAGTGCAAATTATATATCATTATCAACTACGAAACACATCATCACTACATCATCACTAGAATTGTAGATGCACTGCCAAACTATATAATTACATGAATGGTGTAACATGTGACTCAATCTACCATTATTTGTAGATTTAAAATCTCATACATATATATAATGATAGTAAACCTAGATTACTATAAATATTGTATATAGAGTGAGAGAATAGCTAGATATTAGGATAAGAATGAACAATTGCATTAATCAACTGTCATGATTTGGTTATTGGTTGTGATAATGACATGTTCCCACAAAAGCTCTAGAATTACCTTCTCTTTTGAACTCCCTATAAAATTCTTTCTCAAATTTGTCTTTATAAGATAGTTCTTATTAATGAATTTGATGTAACTAATCATCTCTTCTGTCCATCTCATTACAACCAAATAATTACTATTTTTTTCAACTAATTAATAAATAAGTGGTATTGTTTTGATTCCATCCATACCACTCTAATCATTAGGTGAACCACGCCTACTTTACATGGAAATCGATTACCTTAACATTGTCTTTATATTATCCTTTTAATAGTGGGATTGATGAAGAGATCATCCTTGAAATTAAGATTATGTCCAACATTTTGAGCCCATTACACATATTATGCCTTTCCACCAAAGTCCACATAATTGAGATTATGTCCAACATTTTGATCGCATTGCGCATACTAGGCCTTTCCACCAGAGTCCATGTAGTTGTTCGTAAGACTAACTATAAGTTTTATTTCATACTTGTTGGTTTGGGATACTACAAATTCGAAGACTTTCTTTCATCACAATACAAAGAAACCAAAACAACAAAAAAAAAATCAAACAATGGCAATAGATCTAGAAAACCATAAACAAAAATGGGTGAAGATGTATTCCAGGACCTACGACAGACCTGAGAGGCTTGTTCATCATATACACCAGGAGAAGTTTAAATTGCATCATTAAAGTCCCATGCCCGGACAACCTTAAGTCCATGAGCAACAAAGAGTTGGATTTGTTGTTAATGTCATTAACTAGTAAGAATTGAATTCATTGAAAAATAAAAGGTTCCCATTAATAGAAAAGTGGATGCCCTCTTTCATCACAAAACCATTTCCTCATTCTACTTTCTCAATAAAATAAAAGACAACAGAGAGGCCAAGACCAAAAAACTCATCTGTATACCACCACTCATTTGATAAAAAAACCAGCAATCCTGAGAGAACTATACATATTCCAAGATTTACATGTAAAAACTACTCACAACGTTCTCTACATTTGCAAGAT
>APFE030555241.1:0-21187 GCA_000404065.3 Pinus taeda | reverse complement strand
TGCTTGAACCTTAGAATTTTCTTTTAAATATGATGTGATGGATGGTGGCTGATATCCATAAAGTGCCATAAATGGGGTCATTTTTGTTGCAGTATGGAAGGAAGTGTTATACCACCCTTCAGTCAGAGGAAACCATTTGACCCATTATGTCTGTTTATCAGATACAAAGCAACGAAGATATCCTTCCAAACATTTGTTTACTATCTCCGTTTTCCCATCAGATTGAGGATGATAAGATGAGCTATGAGCTAACTGAGTACCAAGATAAGAAAATAATTCTATCCAAAAATTTCGAGTGAAAATTGGATCTCTGTCACTTACAATAATCTTTGGGTTTCAATGTAGCTTTTGAATTGTTTCCATAAATGTAGTAGAAATTGTACTGGCTTTAAATGGATGTGCTAATCCACAAAAGTGTGCATACTTGGTAAGTCTGTCAACTACCACCATGATGACACTCTTTCCCTTAGACTTGGGTAAACCTGTGATAAAATCCATTGAAACCTCCTCCCAACGTTGGCTTAGAATTGATAAAGGTTGTAATAAACTCGGGGTCTTAATTGTTTCAACTTTATTTTGTTGGAAAACCAAACATTCCACCACAAACTTTTGAATATCCGATTTAAGTCCATCCCAAAAAAATTCCTTCTTAACCCTGTGGTAAGTTTTTAAAAATCCTGAGTGCCCTCCTAAAGGAGAAGTGTGCAATTCCATAAGAATCTTTTGTTTGAGTTGGGAGTTATTACATAGGTATAAGTGATCTTTTCTATCTTTTTGTGAGCTGGTTCATAACATTTGGTACCAGAGCAATTTATGGTTCCTCCACTTGCATAGGTATAAGCGATCTTTTCTATCTTTTTGTGAGCTGGTTCATAACATTTAGTACCAAAGCAATTTATGGGAATTATTACATTGGTATAAGCAATATTTTCTATCTTTTTGTGAGTTGGTTCATAACATTTGGTATTAGAGCAATTTATGGTTCCTCCACTTGTATAGGTATAAGCGATCTTTTCTATCTTGTATGAAGTGCCACGTGTCACTGTTTCACCCTTCAGACTTGTAAATGATGCACAGAAAACTACAATTTGTCCTCTTTCTGTAACTTCTTACGAAATTTCAATCTGATACTCGGAGAGAAAGTTATGACGATTTTCCCAAGGTCACCTGTTTGGGATGTAATTCAGGAGCCTGCAAAAACCCTAACTTCCTTAGATCATATCTCCGAAAATATAGCGAGACAAGATCTAAAATTCGGACCGAAGATCATCGAGATTTCGGCTCAAATGGGTTTCTTTAAGCTTTTGAAACATCGCAGAAAAAAAAGTTATAGCGAAAATGCCACGATGACCTGTTTGGAGCAGTGGAACCCTAGAATCCAAAGCTTTGATACCAAATGTTATGGACCAGCTCACAAAAAGATAGAAAAGATAGATCAACGACTTCAAAATCAGCCTCTTCGAGGAGGCAACCTCCTTTACATTACACAAATGAACAATTCTTGGATGATACAAATGACTAAACCTCCTTTCTATATATAGGAGTCTAAGGGGTCACAATATAATCAAAGCCGACATAACAATAATAGTATAAGGACACAATAACAACAATAGTGAGCTTCTATGGGGCACACTAATTACAATATGGGGACAATAGGGGCACAATAACAACAATAAGGGCTACAATGACAATAGTAATGGGGGAATCACTAGTATTATAGGGACCTAACAGTTTTCAAGAAAAAAGCAAGTCCACTACATCTCAAACTCTATAAAGTAAGTATATGTCCCCTTTTGAATATACATCAATGTCTTTTTGCAAGGAAAGCAACAAATTGGTTGGAACCAATAACTTCCTTGCATGGAAAAAGAGGATTGATTTACTTCTCAAAGAGAATGAACTTCTAGATCACATCAAAGGAAATATCACTATCCCCGCTAAGGAACAAACTCAAGCCTTAGCCAAGTACAATAAGGATGAGACAAGAGCTCAAAGGATTCTAGTAGAATTTATCAAAGACTCTCTCATTCTTTATGTCTCCAAATTTGAAACATCAAAAGAAATCTATGACAAGCTAATAGAGCTATTCTCGGTAAGCACAACTGGAGAAGTGATATCTCTACGAAATGATTTGTACAAGATGAAGATATCAAATGAAGGAATAGCTCCCTACTTCATGAAGATCTCTGAGATGAGGGATCAACTTCAAGAGCTAGGAGAAGTCATGTCTGACAGAGAAATGACAACTGTAGTACTCAATGCTCTACCTGAGGATTGGGGCAACTTCACATCAAGCATATATGCCAAGAAGGAAGTTACCCCACTAAGTGAACTATGGTCTCTATGCAAGATAGAGGAAACTAGAAACAAAGCAAAAGATGATGTGGGATCAAAGGAGCAAGCATTTGCTACCATGGCGAAGAGAAAGGGAAATTTTGGAAAATTTGGTCCATGAAGATCAAGCAATAGAGATATGTCCAAAGCCAAATGCTTTGGATGTCAGGAACATGGACACTACAAAAGGGATTGTCCTAAACTTAAGGACTTGATGGATATTCTTGTCAAGGAGGAAGGACTTGACTTGTGCTTGGAGAATATTCTTGTCAAGGGTCTAGGATTTGGAATTGATCAATAAGAAGCTTCAATAAGAGAAACTTACGAAAAGGTTTTCCTCTCTAAGAAAGAAAGGTTTTGCTTTGGCAAGAGAGCCAACATCTTGTGTTCTTGTTCTTATGTTTTTGGTAGTAGCTTGATGAAGTAAACACACATGCATTAATAAGAAGAAGAAGAAGATTAAGCTAACAAGATAAGTTGTAAAAGAGCTTCACAAATTGTTATCAAGTCTAGAAGAATCCTACTATACCCCACTGCCCTAGATTCTTCAACTAAGAGAAGAAGCTAATAATCTAGAAAAAGTAAAAATACATCATAAACAATTATCAAGTTTAAGAGAAGTCATCCTAAGTGTAGCCCTTTAGATTTCTCAACAATCAGGCCTCCTAGAGCCAACCTAAGTCAGTTCACAACTTTGCTTGTTAACTAAACAATCTAACTTCCAATAATCAATCAAGACCAAGAGAGTTGCTATTGTCTCAAGTAACATCATTCATGTCATTGCAATAAGTGTCATCAATATCAAGGGTCTTCACTATCAAAGAACATCATCATTGTTAAGTGTCATCATTACTATCATGTATCATAAGAGCAAGGTCACTGCCATCATAAGACCATGGTCATTGTCATCATATATCTCACTGTCATCGTATTAGCAACATCACTGTCATACAACCAGGTCACTGCCAAATAAGATCACTGCCATGTCATTCATCAGGGTGACTATCATATATCAAAGGCACCGCCATACATATAGACCATTCTCATGTATTAAAGTCATCGTCATATTAGGGTTACTATAATTGTCAAGGTTATGTTATAACAAAGATCATTGTCCATACACTATAATGCAAGCCACGGAGAGCAGCAAGCCACATGTGTGAGCCACTATATAATGTTGAGCCTCATAGTAATGTGATGCCACTGTGTATGTAAAACCATAAAGTATAGCGATGATGCAAGAGAGTATTCAAAGATGTGATGCCACAACGATATGTAATATGAGCCATATAGCGATGATGTCACAAAGAATACTGAGTATAGTAATACGAACCATATATAAATATGATGCCACTGTGTAGACATATACGATGCCACTGTCATCGTGTATAATATGTACCTCAGACATATGTGATGCTACTATCACTGTGTATAACGTAACTCAAACATATGCGATGCCACTGTCACTGTGTATAATATGTACCTCAGGCATATGTGATGCCACTCTGTCACTGTGTATGATACATACCTCATACATCTGCGATGCCACTATCACTGTGTATAATATGCACCTCAAACATATGTGATCCCAAAGAGATTGTGCATCAATGCAAGGAACTATATGTGAGCCACAGAACATCATATGCAAGTTGTTGTATAAACCAGTGTTGCAAACATCCCAATTTTATCGCGATAAAATCTCGAAACCTCGATTTTTTGGCCTAGCCGATGTGTGTCAATTTTTACCTATATTTTGGTGGTATCTTAATTTCGCCGATGTTTGCCGATTTTTATCGATATTTTTCCAATTTTTACAATATTATGGTTTTCTAGACCCTTGTCGATTTTATCCCGATGTCAATGTTTGCAACATTGGCATAAACAATACAAGTCGTGGAGCAATCCATTGAATATCAAATACTTGCCATTATAACATGTCGATTCTCAAAGATAGATGCGGGCTACAAGTGTTATGCGAACCTTAGAGATAACTGTATAGACACCAACACAATTTGAACCATTCAATTCTACAGAATTGACAATTACAACAGCCATTAATTTCTACAGAATTAACAATTATAGTCTATGCATAATTCATCAATTTAATTCACATTTTCATACATGGTTCCTGAGTTTGATGTCGATTCCTTGCTAATGTAGCTCCAATTACTTCCGATACCAA
The DNA here is from genome assembly GCA_000404065.3 of Pinus taeda. NCBI lineage: Eukaryota > Viridiplantae > Streptophyta > Pinopsida > Pinales > Pinaceae > Pinus > Pinus taeda. The sequence continues at coordinate 16,671 of APFE030555241.1, read as the reverse complement.
ATGACTAAATCCTCCCAGCCAAGCTGAGCACAGCCTCGGTACTCAGCTCCAAAATACTTCCTAATTAGAGTATTTTGGACCCCATGCCCAAAAGCCTCAAGAATAATTGCTCAATCCTGAAATTTCGATTCGGATATCCAGTTCAAAATTCAATCTCCCACTCTCATTCTTCTTTTCCTCAAAAAAACTCCTCCCTTCTGCCTTAGCGTGCTTAGGATAAGTACTCTTCCCAGGCGGTCACCGTCTTCTTCCACCACCCTCATTAGATTTTATTCGATTTTATTTGACAAGTAAGGCTTTTTATTTATAATGGGAGATGAGGGTACGTTTTTAGCTTGATATAATTGACGTGATTAAATTTAAATGATATTTTACTTTTATAAAGTTTAATTTATAATAACAAAATCAATAATTTTATATATATATAATATATATATATAATATATATATATATATATATATCAAATTTTGTTATATTAATTTAAAACTTTAATATATAAATTTTGTTATATTAATTTAAAACTTTAATATATATATATATATATATTAACAATAATATAATTTATAACTCAACTCTATAATGATCAACATTTACATTAGAAGGATTGGAATTGTAAATTTTATTTAACCTAATAAGTACAAAGTACTTAATATGCATATTTGAGTGTCTAATCTCTTTTCTCAATAATTTAGGTATTCAGTCCCTTTTCATTTATTTAAATATTTTTCCTAATAAGTATACTAGTGCAAGGCATGCGATGTGTGCATATGTAGCTATCATATGCATGCTAATACTCTTTTGTTTATAGATCGAAATGGGTCATTACATATTGTAAGCCACAGGGATATGCATTGACCCACAGAAATCATAGTCACTAGAATGTGAGCCTCAGGGTATCCAAATCACAGAAATCTGAGCCTCGAGAAAGATATGTGAACCATGCTAACCACAAAAATAAGTAATGCGAGCCTGGTCTGTTCATGCGAGCCATAGAAATTAAACCAAACGATCTTGTCATGCGAGCACAGAGAATAGTCTATAGATGCAAACCTCAAATAAGATATGCAAGCCTCCAAAAACATGATACCAATTTGATATGCCAAGGTGCCCAATTTATACTCGTTTCCATGAGCGAAAGAACACGTCCATCAGGGTAGGTCGACATGGACAATAGGAAGCCAACTTGTAGCTTACAGAGGGAAAGATTTTAAATTCGAATTTGCACAAAATAATATTAAATATATTTTCCAAATGCCATCCCCACTCAACAACCTCTTACCCAACTCTTGCCTAACCTAACGGGTGGAAGGGGAAGACCTAACTGCACGGGTTTAAGGGGAACTTTAATGATTGCTTGCCTATGATGTTTTTGTGCCATATTAATAATAATATTCCTTTATCAATTTGGATTCACCTTTGGGGCATGATGGACCTCCGTTGGGGTAGGAGGGTTTTCTACGGAGAAATTTGTCCCATAGCTGCCCCAATTTTCAACAAACAGCAGCTTATTGCAAATACTAGATGCTCAGCAAAAAACTCAATTATGACCAGTAATCAATTTTTGCAAACAGGTCTAAAGCATTGGTAGAATTCAAATGTGTCAGCCCAAACAGTAGTAAAAGGAATCAAGGACCAGCAAAAGCATTATTTGAAAAAAATTGATCAAATGAACCATCAAATGAAGAACTCATTTTGACTGGAATGGATTTGTTAAGAGGAGATTATGGGATGTCATATTGAGGAATTGCAAATCAAGTTCCAGATCACTGTCTTGCTGCATCCTACCACCTGTGAGCAGAAAGGTACATAAAAGCACTTGTGACTCAATTCATTATTGGTAGGGCGAGACCCAATCTAAGCAATAGAAGAAAGTACTTAGGGATCCTGTAAGAGGTATCCCTAGGCCCTTCTTACCATGCTTACTGTTGATCATAAATGAAGATATTGTTCACATCTGTCTTTGATATCTATGAATGTCTTTGAATGCTATCTGCATGTCCTTGCCATTCATTTATGATTGTGTACCACCAATCCAAGAATTGAAAAGCAACTGCATGTGACTTGATGTAATGCACCTAGATGTGCCTAAAGGCAAAAACTATCCCTAGCTTAATCTATATTTACCAAACAAATCTCAATATCATAGCCCTCACTCAAAAGAATAAGAAGTGTCTATTCTTATGCATCTCAACATGTTAGTATGTGTGCACACAACTAGAGAGCTAGAGGTAATGGATAGGAAGGAGAAATGTAAAATAAATACCTCATGAAAATAATGCCTGCTGTAAGAACCATTCCCCCAACTGCCCAGCATATCCTTTCACTGGTGTCCATCTGCCTTGCCCATTGGTATAATTCCTGCAATAGATTCGAGTCCAAGACTTTCTTTGAGGAGTCAGTTTGGGAAGTCCTGTCCAACACATCTAGCATCTCAATACTTGTCCTTCCATCAAAACAAAAATAGTTTTCCAAGGCAGTGGACTTGTCCATCGGTTCTATCACAGAAAATCCTGCAAGCTGACAAAATTGGGATCCACTTGAAGCCCACTCCAATCCCCTGCCACAAATTGCGTCTTTAGACCCACATGGCATCAGAATCTGCTAAGATAGCACACCGTCAAAAAAGATGGATGAAGTTAAAATTTCACTGTAGACAATCAGGTGAACTTACATATTTAAATAACATCCCACAAAGAAAGCTATTCAAAAGAACTCATTTTGACTTCCTTAGCAGTTTACCTCAGTCTTTGTGTCAACTGCAAAGAAAGCACCTGCACAGGCCTGAAAAACAGAATCACAAAAGGTCCTGCATATCACTGGAGGACCTGGCCTAACACCAACACGTGGATCGCAAATTGAGCATTCCAATAATTCCCATAAAGCTAGGCATTCTTGACTGGCCTCCCCTTCAGAAGCTAACTTTCTGATAGAGAGCAAAATAGGATGTGTTTGAGCTGCACTACAACATGTCTTCTTCCGGAAAATCCTGCATGATGTTAAATCAGTTGACCCTTTCAAAGATTTTCTGGGAGGCAGGCCTTCAGATGAAAATCGAGGGAAGTGCCCTCCAGGGGAGACACATTTTCCATTCGCATGACCTGCAGAATACAGTAACATTTGAAAGAGAATAATACTAAAAAAAAAGACTAGTATAAACAAGATAACACTTACCAAAAAAGTTACAAAAATAAATGATTCTTTATTCAAATTCAACTTAGCTATGTGACTGTTAAGCACTTCATAGCAAATGGCGCGCTAGGATAAACTCATTTTGACAAATTGGCAAAATCTTGGAAATTCCTTGAAGTGAAGAAGTCCTTATTGGCATAATGAAAGTATTAAGGGTGGAACTAAAGTTCATAATAAAAGAAAATATATTTATGTCAGGCCTGATAAATTACATGATAATCAACCATGCTTTCAATCAACAGCAATCTACATTGTCGACCAGGCCACAAGATGATATATATGAACACCAATATGCATCACAATGACCTGACAACTCCAATGGATCATGCACTCAATAAATCAGCATGTCTAAGACACTAAAGAAATTCCATGGACATCTGCAGTTGGTCTGAATTGAGGATGTCTATGAAAAGATTAACAGGTATAATTGAATCCATGCACCACCACTATAGTATATTCTTGGGGCTCATTTAAACCCCTACCGTGAATTAGATGTTCCCTGCTGGAATGTTTTCCATTGGGTAGTGGATTTTCCAATCAAGAAGTGGCAAAAAGGACAGGTATTGTCATTGTTTGTAATGCATGGCACATGCAAATGCTTATCTGTTTCTGTTCTTGACAGATCACATTATATTCATGAAGAACAATACATGGGATCCACTTCTATGCAAGATAGATCTCAGATGACATGGAACACTGCTTCAACCAGCAATCGGGATTGGCTTGCTGTGATTCTCAGTCCATTCTCAAATTCGAACAAGACTGATCATCTGATTTTGGCCCATCTTTAATTCATCTTTCTTCACTGGGACTAAGAGTGAAGAAAAGCAAGCTTGAGAAATTCTAAAATAGGAGTTCTGTAATAGCCTCATTGGTGACCCTCTCCCAGGCAACACTGAACACATACACAATTTTAGCAAAGGGATCATCAGGTGTCAATCCAGGTGCGTGCAAATTTAAAATGCACTGTGCATATAAGAATCCCTATTGTACCTAATCCTAGAGAAACAATTAGAATACATAAACTCAATCCAGATTCAGGAATCATAGCTCCCCACAATTAACATTAAGCTGTTAAAACTCTATTTTGGCCTTCTTAGAAATGGAAGTACATGGAGAGGTATCGAATACTGAAAACATAAAAGGGATTGCGAGAATTAGAATATGAAAAGAAGATATGATGGAAAGGAAATATAAGGAAACGAATTGGCATCGCTATTCTATCAGAAATTAGACGGTTCATGTTGGAGGGAGGATCCTTCCACCCAACAACTATCCAAAGGAATGAATGCCAAAGCACCCCAGTAAGGATGAGAAAATATACTTCTTGCTTTCATTCTCCAATTTCAGTGTTTTTTTTTTCACTTTTGAACATGAACATAAAAATTACACCTAAACACTCAAATACAATTCACCAGTCATTTCTTACCACTCCATGCTTCTTTAAATGTGAAGTTTCTCACTGCTTTTGTTGACTTCTATTCAACAGATACACTACTGTATGCACTGTTTCAGCCCAAAAACTCTTTTGTCAGATTCTTCCCCTTGGGCATTGTTTTCCTATAATGCATCTTATTTGGTTAATGAACAGAAAAACGATGCATCATATAGTCTTCGATTACTGAGTCACAACATAGACATGTAAGTTTCCCCTTCCAACAAAGGCGGCAAAGGCGATAGGTCTGCTTTGGCACCCATAGAGAACTGTCAGCTCAAGAATGATTCTTGTCATCTGTATAATTGTTTTGCCATTCCTCTCTACAACACTATTCTGCTGAGTTTAAGATCAAGCTAGTTGACTATAAATGTCATGAGACTTAAAGTTCCTGCAAATATCTTTGGATGTATATTCACCTCAACTGTTGGTTCTATGAACTTTGATCTCGTTCCCACTTTGATTTCCATCATATCCCTGAATTCTTTGAATATTTGAAGCACCACTGACTTTCTCTTGAGAGATTACACCCAAACTTTCCATGAGAAAACATATATCAACATGCATCATGAAATACTTTCACAGATACCCATGATAAAATTCTCATAGGACCACTCATTGTTGTTAAATAACAGACTGCTTGCTTTCCATGCACCTTTTCTAGCAAATTTTTCCATGTTGCTTGCCCAACACGCAAGATTTACACACATCTTTCTAACTGAACTAAAAGGTAAACCTGGAACCATATTCAATTTCTTTAAAAGTATTACGATCTTGTAATTAAGGCTGCCAAATCATTGGTGCAAAAGTTGACTTTTGGCACTGTCTTCAATTATGAATTCTTGCAAGCCTACTGTCATAGCTAAACACCTATATAAAGCAACTTCTTCTATACATGTAGTCACTACCTCATAAATGGTCTTTTTTCTCTTTTATAAGGAAGTTGCATTTGTCAAACTCGACCTTGAACTGTTGCTTTGCAATCTGGCTTGGAAAAAGCAAACCTTTTGTCATCCCTGGTATGTACAAGTTTACAACACATAATACCTTCTTATGTCACCAATCTAGCATATTTACAGGCATTTTTCCTTTACCTTTTACGCTCGGCCAATCCCCAAAGAAAATTTTAATGTCCTCCTATGTGACAAAAAACTATCTTATGTGCCAGTCTCCAGATGATTTGGCACCTGAATCTATGAGCCATGCATCTCCAAATGCATTCATGTTTTCCTGAACAGTACAAATTTTATACTCTTTAACCCCTTCACCACTGCCACCTTGTTCCTGTCCAGAGTTATTTGAAATTTGAATGCCTCTTTCTTCAACCGTGTCATAAGCATGCTTATTTCAGGTACGCTCTTTAATAGTGACTAGGCTTACCATGGCAGAAGCATTAACTTTTCCCTAAAATAGGACTAGCCTTCTTTGAGTCTCCGTTCCTTCCATTACCTTCTTGTTTACCGTCACCTTTGAAACTCAATGCCCAAATTTTTGTTTCCTTTAAATGTTTGTCCTTCTGCTTTGCTATAAACACATTCTTAGAATTTCCATTATTATTGTATATGTATTTCCTTTCCTCCTGTTGCAAGAGTAAAGCTCCAAGTTTATTAGATATCAACTCTATGGTCATTGGCCCCAGATGATCAACTCAGACCTGTAATAAATAATTCAGAACACTGAGGCAGATTATTAAGACCAACAATAATAAAATCCTTGTTTTCAATTTTATCACAGATTGAAAACAACTGATCTCTCAAATATTTAAACTTAAGTAGGTGATATCTGACTAATTCGCCTCCACCAATCCTCAAGTTGTACAACTGATTTCTCAAATAGATGACCCTCGACATGCTGGAAATCCCATACAAGGATGTCATTGTGCTCCATGCACCTCTCAATCTATCTGCAGCGGGGTTGTGCAGAATGGCTTCATCTATTACTGGCATCCTAATAATTGTCAGCACTTCCCTATCCTTTTTATGGAAGGCCTCTCACTTCTTTGTGCCTTCTCCAAAACAGTTTTTTTTCATGGGCAATATCCCATAGTTTTCTGACCACAAGTATATTCTTGACTTTTTATTTTCAAAGAGCATAACTTTTGCCATTAATCTTACGTATAATTGGAAAATTAATGCTTTAGCCACTTCCAGCCTTAAAAAATGTTTTTTCCCTTGAAACTTAAGGCAGCATTGCTTGCCAAAACCCACTTTATAAACTATCACCTCTTTGAAAACTTAACTTTAGAAAAGAATGCTTTGATTCAAAAAAGAATCTGCTGAAAATACGCCACTTATTATTATCTTTTTATAATTTAGAGTAAGATTTTTTTCACATTACTTACATCAAGGGCTTTGTACCAATTATTTTTCTTATTTGAACATTAACATTTTCTCTAGCATTGATCTCTCGACTTTGACAGCCTTTTAATGGCATTTTGAATAGCTCTCTTCTTTTCAATTCCACTTAAGCACAATATTATGTTTGTTTCCTCTGCCTCAGATGTTATGATCCATAAATGAGGGACTTATAGCCCACTTGCTTCACCAACATAGATCCTCTGCTGAAGTTAAAATCTCTTCTGTTTCTATGTCTTGTACAGGGACCTCTGTTCCCGGAATGCTTACAAGACTTATGTTCTCTGTGTAACCTCTGCTCACTATTTTTCTTAAGGCATGTGAGGTTGGTTGTGCTTGTGTGATGCATTACCCTTCTGGTTACTTGCTTATGGTGGCCAGCAACTCTTTTCTATGTTCAGGTCTAGTTTCAAGACTTTACTGATTTGAGTGCTATGAAAACCAAGGCCAGTTCTCGACAATGGAGCACCCCACTCATCAAAACAGTTCTAAGCATATCCAGTTCTGTTTCTAGTGGTTCAATTTGTTGGCTTTGAGATGCCAAGAAAATGCTCTGTACATGAATGGCTACAACCAGCCTCTGTAGGTGATGTCCTCTAGCAACAAATCTACAACCTAGTCAATGCCCCTGGATTCCTTGCATGTGTTCAAGCCCAGTGGGAACAATGCACCAGTTCAAACAATTTCCGAGTTGGGAAACAAGGCATGAAGGTGAGAATGTTCACATCCTGAATTGAGGGACCCAGTGATCATCAATATTCAAGGTCGGTTACCTCCCAAGTCTTAAACCTCTCCCACAACAGCCCAGCATGCATCTTACTATCTTGGCTGGAAAGACACTTTAAAGCCAATTCTCTGTCACCCAACAATATTAAATGAATCAGCACAGGATGATTCCCAACATTCAATAAAACATTCAATGCTTCTTGTATAAGATCCTCTAGTTTATTCACAAAAGACTACTTGTGAAACTGATAGGTGTACAATCCAAATGTATGAAACTTAGAAGCAGTCTTCTAGAATCAATATGACTCGTGTTCATGAACTGACGATGTTCAACAAACAATGAACATGTGAAACAAATTCATCAGATAGGTTCAACATCGCAGATAGCACCATCCTTTGAAATGTAGCTGTCGAGCTTCAATGTTTTTTGAAAATGCTTGCTAGAAGAACGGAGTCCTGAAATTCCACACAAGAATAAATCCTCCCAAATGTGAACCATTAGCGCACATGTTTCCCTTGACCCAGCCCAGGTGATGATAAAAGTTGACTCAGGCAATGAAATCGACCAGACAGCAAGGAAATCGACAAGGGAAAAATAGAAGTTGATTTAGGAATGCAATCAACCATACTAAAGGGAAAACAACCAGGTGCTCTTGGATATTTGCTTGGAGCTTTGCCAAGGCCACCTCCTTCTCTGCCAACTCTTGCTGAAAATGAGTCTTCATCCGAGTGATCCTGTCCTCCTGCCAGTTATCCATTTGGATGACCTTTTCTCCCAAGTTTACAAGCTAGACTCTGCTCTTACCCCAATCTAGCATAACCACAGTGACAGAGTCTTAGCATTCAACAAATTGTTTCTTTAGCAATGGTAGTAGTCTTGTCGAGCTCTCAAGGTTCTTCTCCATCTCTGCCATCCTCTAGTGAAACCTCTGGACCTATTCCTTCATGTGTGTGTTCTCTTCTTGAAGCTCAGCATTGATGGCCCTTACGTCTTCCAACCTTTCCCTATTTGCTTTACTGATATTGATATTGCACTCTCTTCAAAGTTCTGACAGCTGCGTCATGGTAAAAGATTTAACTACTCTGATACCAATATGATCCATAAATGAGAGACTTATAGCCCACTCACTTCACCGACATGGATCCATTGTGAAAGTTAAAATCTATTCTCTATTTCTCTTGTACAGGGAACTCTGTTCTGGGAATGGACACATGTTCTTTGTGTAACCCCTACTCACTATTCTTCTCAAGTGAAGTTGGTTATGTTTGTGTGAAGGGTTACCTTGTTGGTTTCTTATGGTGACCAGCAAGTCTTCTTTATCTTCAAGTCTAGTTTCAAGACTTCCCTGATTTGAGTACTATGGGAAACCAAGGCCAGTTCTAAACAATGGAGCAACCCACTCATCAAAATAGTTCTAAGCATATCTAGTTCTGTTTCTAGTGGTTCAGTTTGTTGCCTTTGAGATGCCAAGGCAATCCTCTATACATGAATGGCTACAACCAGCCTCTTTAGGTGACGTCCACTAGAAACAAATCTACAATCTAGCCAATGTTAGTAAATTCACTGCATGGCACTAGCTCAAACAATTTCTGAGTAGGGAAACAAGAGATTAAAATGAGGACATTCATGTGCTCTGAATTGTGGCATGCAATGATCATCAATATCTAAATTCGGTTATCTCCCAAGATTTATACAACCTTTCCTACAGCAGCCCAGCATGTGTATTGGCTAGAAAGACGCTTTAAAACTACTTCTGTCACCCAACGATATTACATGAATCAGCACATGACGATTCCAAACATCCAACAAAACCTTCAATGCTTCTCATATAACATCCTCTAAAACATTCACAAAAGGTTGCTTGTCAAACTGAAAGGTGTATAATCCAACTGTATGAAACTTAGAGCAGTCTTCTACAATCAATATGACTTGTGTTCATGAAACGACGACGTTCATAAAAAATAATCCTGAGAAACAAATTCATTGGATACCCTCAATATTGCAAATAGCACCAGCTTTTAAAATGTAGCTACTCAGCTTCGGTAATTTTTGAAAATGCTTGCTAGAAGAGCGGAGACCCGAAATTCCCCACAAGAATAATCCTCCCAAAGGCAAAACATAAGACCATATATTTCCCTTGTCCCGGCTAATAAGAAATCAACCAAGTGGTGAGAGAAGTTGACTAAGGCAACAAAAACGACAAAGTTGAAAAGAAATCAACAAGGCAAAAATAGAACGTAGAAGTCGACTCAAGGAATGGCATTAACCAAACTAAAGGGAAATCAGCAGAAAAAGATAGAAGCTGACTCAAGCAATAGAAATTAGAATTGACCAAGAAAGGTAGGAATTCATCCCAGCCAATGAATTTATAGTCCGAGGAGAGCATGTTGCCCATGGGCAAGAGAAAACACCAAAATAAGGAGGACTCAACTAGGTGGGGAAGGCTTACGACCAGTTGGTTGCCCAATGGTCTAAACAAATGAAGAGAAAATCTCATTGTTGATTATGAGCAGAAATTATAACTTAGTTGTAAGTGGAACAAGCAACTTATGACTTATGACAGCCATTGATCTCCATGCTCAAATTGGTTGGATGATTTGAGTTAGTTTTCTATTGGGTTTGGATGCTTTGTTGAATTCAAGCTTTAAGCAAGGACAATCAATGCCCTTAAATAGATTTCCAGAGAACAAAAAAAAGGAAATCGCTATGGCATTGAGCCTGTAGCTTCCCATTAACTCAGTCAAATGAAATTGCACTGTTACAAGCAACATATCAACTAGCAACCAAGCAAATCATAACTAGGCTATGTGAAACTATATTTAGTATTGCATTTAATGGACAATATCCAGTGAACAAAGCATTTGGAATACTTCAGTGTTGAGATTAATATATAAAAAAATGGACTAGTGATAGCATTTAAATTTATTAACCAAAACATAGCAACTCGTGATAACAAACTCCATACACCATTAACATAGATTTTTACCCTGGCAACCCAAATGAAAACCAACTTCGAATGTTTGCTAAATGTTCTTATTCCAACAATCTCTAGTTTACAATGTAGCTCATGCTCTTTATGCATCCTCACCTCCTTGGCCAAAAAACACTTTGAGAGTGAAACTCCAAGAGGAAATAGGGAGAACTAGTGTAATGGGAAGGCCAATAGGTTGACCTTCCATTTCCCATTGCACGACTTATTCTCTCCTTTTTTTCTTTTTCCTTTTTTAAATAATCCATTTTTTTCTTCTCATTTTGTCTTATTCCACTTTTACATTTGCATTGTTTTTCCTAGTTTGGCTAACCTTCATAAATTGTCAAGAGTTTAGATCTTTTTCGGATTATATTAGGAGAGACAATGCATTTCACTCCAAAGCTCCTTCCAGGATTATGTAGTCAGGGCCCTCTCAAACCTAGGTACTGTTTAGAGGACACCATCAAGTTTGCAGTCCCTTCTTAATGTTTGACAAAGACAAGGATATTGTTACCAACCCGATTAGCAATGTTGCTAAGGTCCTGGCAACCTGTTGGATGGGCACACACAGGACAGGGACCCATTGTCACCTCAGCCCAAGCCCCTGCCATTTAGGCCTAACACTCCCTGAATGGCCAAGGGAGGAATCCCTAACATAATGCCAAGTAACTCCAAAATAAGATCAGTGCCTTATATGGAGTTACCTAGAGAGGAGGTGTTCGCTTTTATGAGTTGTCTAGCTGTAAAATGTGACTATAGCAGCAAAAAACTAAACAGCAAAATTAGTAGCACCAAATCACCCAAAGTATGTCATGTGACCTATGGATTTCGGTCGATTAGGTGAATTATTATTTTTTAAGGGTTGGGGAAGAATGTGATGGAGCTCTCGACTAACATTAGGGTTTTTGTTCGCTACAGTAAATCTCCATATGCCGTCGTTGCTGACTATGATTTGGTTGCAGGTTGCAAAGGAAGGCCATGGTCTGGGGTTGATACGTACAACACTCTCTATGGCAACGGTTATGTGCAGGTTTCAATTTTACTTGAGGAGATTTGGTTGCCTTCCCGTTGCTCTGAGTGTAGTCTTAGCTCTGCCGCATTGAGGGTTTTAGGATATACCGATTGTTAATTTTTAGGGCTAGATTGTTCTCTGTTGTAGATAATTGCAATTTTGAACTTTTCCAACATTTTTCATATTATATTCACACCATATCATCATTAGCAATTATGTGGAGAGAACAATAGACATCACCAATGCAGCGGAACAGTAAAGAACAACAGAAGAAAAGCGTGCACAATAGAGACACCGGGATTTAGGTCAGAGACCAGGGCAAAAGCCCATAAGGGTGAAAACCCAACTAGATTCTTCTTCTTAGATATTCATCAAATGTTCAAATGAGATACAATGTACAAATTATCATGAGACATTTCTTTCAATATCCAACACATTAGTCCTATTAGGACAATCCAGCAATAGGCACATCACTTTGTCACAGGACATCATATGCTTCATTGTAGTTGTCATAAAGATTTTGCCATCACTGTCATATCGTCATCATATAGATGAGTCATACATCATTGTCATATTATTATCAGTAATCACTGCTATCATTTATCACTCTCATACGAATGACTATCACATGTCATTGTCATGTAAATCATGAGAGTGACATATATCACTGTCTCATTATCTTATAGATCATTGTCTACATCAGGGTCACTATCCATACATCACTATATTGTCATACATCACATATGTTGGCATATATCAAAGTGTCACTCCCATATCAAGGTCTTTGTTACTATCATTCATCAAAGTCACTATTATGCAAACAGGTCACTATCATAGTCAAAGGTCACTGCCATGCAAAGTTACTGCAATATCAAAGGTCATTGTTATGCCAAAGTCACTATCATATCAAAGGTAGTTGCCAAACTAGGTCACTGCCATATCACATTATCACTATAGAGTGTCACCACCATACAAAAATTACTATCACCGCCATATTATGTTATTCCTATAAGAGTCCTATAGAGCATTTATACAACATAGTCAAGAGAATTGCCAAAGGATCATGGCCATTTATCAAGATACGATCTTAGAGAATCAAATGTAAGCAAGCCATTGAAACAAGCCATCAAACCATACAATGCAAGCCATAGAAATTTATTGCATGCCACAGAGATTGAGATATGTGACCCACAAAGATATGTGAGTTACAGAGATAACAAGTGTGTGCCAAATCACAGAGCATTCCTTAGTATAGCATGCAAGCAATGCATGTGGATTACAGAGATACCATATAAAGAATTTGAGGCATTGTCAATCCAAACCATAGTATAAGGATAACCGAGCCACCACATAAATTTCAAGACATGGTTTGATATGTATGTGAGGCCACTATGATGTATTCTGCGAGTCCACTGTGTATAATGCGAGCCCGCTATCTATAATGTGAGCCCATAGAAACATATGTGATGCACAGAAAGGAGCTATAGAAACATATGTGATCCATAGACGAATTATATGAGCCATAAAGAAATGTGTGGGCCATAGAAGAACAAGAGTCGTAGTCATTGCGTGAAACACATATAGCGCAAGAGCCATAGTCACAGAGCATATGCGAGATCCATCACAAAGTATATGTGAGATCCATCACAAAGTATAGAGCATAGTGCGAGCCAGCCACAGAGACATAGAGACCACAGAGCGTGAGTTGTGTTTCCAAACAGAGATTGGCAATTTATAGTTGATCCTTTGAGCGAAGGGACACGTTCCTTAGGGCAGGCCAACTTGTACATGAATGAAGCCGATGTATTTTGGAGGGAAACACAAATTCGAATTATCATTTAAATAAATTTTCACATGATTTGAAGATTGCTTGCCCAAGTAGATTTGAGCCACGTTAAATAAGAGAAGAGCCAAACCTATTAATAATAATATCCTTTATCCAATTGAATTTTCCTTAGGGCAAGATGGTCTTTCCTTTGGGGCAATAGGGTTTCTCATGGGAGATCCGTCCCATAGCTGCCCCAATTTTTAACATGGATCTCCCATTCAACAAGCCCCTCGAAGCATGTGGCGCTAACAGAGGTCTAGTTTGCATGAAAAACTCGTGGCTAGATGCTTTTTCTCTCGTAGAACGAGATGATGATGGAATAATCCAATGGATTTGTTTGGGCGACGAATGATAGGGCTCTTCGAGTCATCCCCGATGCAAGCCGAAAGTGACTAATGTGGGCAAACGCATAAGCCTTTGGTGCATTATGGGAGGCCGTGGTGTTGATCAACGCTGGGGCGGATGCCCTTTTTCAGATCTGGATGTGCTACGAGATATTTTTTTTGTGTGGCGACTCCCTTGGCACGAAGGGCATACATCTTTTTCATTTTGTACAGGATGGGAATTTGCAGATCTACACATCAAAGTAGATCCATGTAAAAATCTAGAATAAAAGGGTCCCCTCCGTTGAATTTGTAACTATGGTCAGTGTTCATAATGTATATTTGGTCACTTGATGTACTTGTATTTATCATCGTAAAGCATATTTATAAATGCTAGAGTTGAAGGAAAATTTATTTTGAGTCAAAGTCCCATTGCGACTTTTTAAAGATGAAAATTTGAATTTTTCAAATGTAATTTTTGGCTCCAAAAGTGACAAGTCGGCTTCCCTCCAAGTCAAGTTGGCTCTGGCTCCAAAAGACACCCATTCAACCTAGACAGGTCACAATATAAAGGAAGCACCTTCTCCTCCACTTGGGCATTCAATATCTCTCACACAAGACAAGTTTTGGGCAAGCAAGCGAAGGACAAGAAGGACAACGTAGGAGGAAGAAGAAGGGCAAAATCTCTCTTTTCTCTCTCTCTCTTGCAACTCACACATGTGGACTAGTCTCTCTCTTTGTGATTCGTAGTTTTATGGGCATTCTATTGCAGGGGGGCGAAATTTTCTAGGTAACTGGGGCAACTGTTGCAGGCCCAAAATTTTGTGGCAACAATCAATTGCAAGAGGGTCAAAATTCTAGGTCAGACAAGCAAAGCAAATTGCAGTATCAGATTAGGTGACTTGACTTGGAGGAGAAGACCAAGTTTGACCATAGTTCTAGGTGTGTCTCTCATTGAACAAGAAGAATTTCTCTATTGAAAAGGTTGTTGGGTTTTTCCCCTTATTGGGTTTTCCCAAGGTAAATCTTGTCTTCTTTTGTGTATTGTGATCTCTATTGTTCTATTGTTCTTTATGGTTGAATTTTTGAAGTATAATTGTTGAATGATATATTGGAATAAGTTAAAAGAAGATCTACATCAAAAGGAATTATAAGAATTTCAGAAATATTGTGCTAACCCTAATTGCACTAAGAAAATCAACATGGTATCAGAGGTTTGGTGAAGGAATAAAGGAACATTCAGAAATATTGTGCTAACCCTAATTGCACTAAGAAAATCAACATGGTATCAGAGGTTTGGTGAAGGAATAAAGGAACATTGAGATCACCTTGACGAAACCCTAGAAAGCATTTTATTCAAGTCCTCGTAGATTGCTTTCTATGGCTTCCTCTATGGAATTTGAAAACAAGCTAGAGGGAGCATCAAACTTCAGAGCTTAGAAAGTTAGAACAAATATTCTTCTTGTGAAGAACAAAGTTTTGGACATTGTGAAAGGGAAGGTTGTTGAACCTAAAGATGAAGCGGGAAAAGTGAAGTTCAAGGAGGATGACATCACTACTATGAGTCTTATAGTGGACTGCATTAGGGATCATTTGGTTCCTTGCATTGCAAAACTTGATACTTCAAAGAAGATGTATGATGCCCTAATGAATCTCTACACTATCAAGAATGTTGGTCAATCAATAAGCTTGAAGAATGAACTTCAAAATACAAGGATGACTAATGACAACATTGTGGCTTCCTACTTCTTAAGGATTTCACAAATAAGAGATCAGATTCAAGCAATTGGTGAATCCATTCATGATCAAGAACTAGTGATTACAACACTCAATGGTCTTCTTGAATCATGGGATGCTTTTGCAGCAGGTATAAGTAGTTGGAAGGAAGCTCCTACATTTGGACAACTATGGACATCTTGTGCTCAAGAAGAATCAAGATTGATGACTAGAGATCGTCAAGATGAGTAAGTTCAAGACCTTGCAGCTTGTTTCAAAAACAAGGGGAAAAATAACTTTGGACCTCAACACAAGAAGTCAAGAAAGGGATCTTCTTTATCTAAGAAGAAGAAAGACTTACCAAAGATCCAATGTTATGACTGTCAAGAATATGGACATTTCAAGAGAGATTGTCCTAATATGGTCAATAACAAGAAGAGAAAAGGGAAACAACATGCTTCTACAGCAAATGTTGAAGATGAAAAGCCAAAGAAGTCCAAAGGTGATAAGGATTTCTTTTACCTTTCTACTTTGACAAGTTCCTTTCTAGATGATGATGACCATTGACATGTGACTGGTAGATAGTGGAGCATCAAGACACATGACTGAAGAGCATGGGAATCTTTCAAGCATGATAGAAAAGAAGTTGTCTCAAAGGGTTGAACTAGGAGACAATAACAATTATGCAGTCAAAGGAGTTGGAAAGGCATCCATAGAGCTAGAATATGGTAACAATGTACATATCAACAATGTTTTTTATGTACCAAGTTTGAAAAAGAATCTCGTCTTTGTTTCTTCTTTGGAAGATAAAGGAGATAGATTCGTTTTTGTGGATGGAAAAGTACTCATTTAGATGATGCTAAGGTTATTGGGGATCGTGATGGAAGATTGTATAGACTTGTAAGTCAACCAGATCAAGCACTAGTACATGATGAGATAAATCCAAGTAAGCTATGGCACAAAAGCTATGGACATCTTCATTTCAAAGCATTGCCTGAGTTGAGTCAAATAGTGTCAGGGTTCCTGAACTGCAAATAAAGAACGATGGTGTATGCAAAGGTTGTGCTCTTGGGAAGAACATCAAGAAACCATTTCCAAACAATGATAACAGATCT
>APFE030555237.1:0-30177 GCA_000404065.3 Pinus taeda | reverse complement strand
TATCATACATATAAAATAAAAATATACTCTAACAATTATTCAAATATCATTTATAGACATATGGATTATAATAACACATCATAATTTAGGATCTCATCATATATTTTTACACAACAATTATTCAAAGTATCATTTATTGCCTTGCCTTTAAAGTATGCAAAAGACTTTAAAGTATGCAAAAGAATTTTTAAACTGTGCAGGAACAGTTTATTTTTATAATATACAAAAGTAAGCGTTAATTAAGAAATGATTATATATGTCAGCTGAGGTAAACGAGTTCCCCAGGAAAAAAAAACAAAACAAAAAAAATCTGCATAACACGCTGTGAGTGAAGTAATTTTATGATATTTTAAGCGCTAAACGGGATTATAAAGGGAGATGCAAGCTATCACTGTACGACACCAGATGGGGATCTGACTCTCCTACATTATTCTGCTGCTGTCTAACTAACTTGTCTCTCTCATGCTTCAGTGTGTATATGTTCATCTTATTTTATTTATATATTATATATATATATATATATATATATATATATATATACATTTTTTCCCAGCTTATTAAAGTATTATGTTTTTGTACGTATCTAAATTTTAAATTTCAAATATTTGTTGAAGTCACGGTTGCTGTTACACCAAAACCTGTAGGTGTCGTTGGAGTCACAATTGCTGTTACACCAAACCCGCAGGTGTCTGTTGGAGTTACGATTGCTGTTACACCAAAACCCCCGCAGGTATTAGTAAACAGTTACACCAAAACCCACAGGTGTCTGTTGGAGTCACGATTGATGTTACACCAAAACCCCCGCAGGTGTTAGTAAATAGGGACACCACTAGATTTAAGCACATTCCACAAGTGTTTACATCCACAGGCAGGTGTTAGTAAATAGAAACACCACTAGATTTAAGCACATTCCACAAGTGTTTTAAGCACATTCCACAAGTGTTTACATCCAATAGGCACACCACTAGATTTAAGCACATTCCACAAGTGTTTACATCCACAGGTGTTAGTAAACATACACATCACTAGATTTACGCTGTTGGAGTCACGATTGTTGTTACACCAAAACCCCCGCAGGTGTTAGTAAATAGGCACACCACTAGATTTAAGCACATTCCACAAGTGTTTACATCCACAGGGAGGTGTTAGTAAATAGGCACACCACTAGATTTAAGCACATTCCACAAGTGTTTACATCCAATAGGCACACCACTAGATTTAAGCACATTCCACAAGTGTTTACATCCAATAGGCACACCACTAGATTTAAGCACATTCCACAAGTGTTTTAAGCACATTCCACAAGTGTTTACATCCACAGGTGTTAGTAAACATACACATCACTAGATTTAAGCACATTAACGCACACCACTAGATTTAAGCACATTCCACAAGTGTTTACATCCAATAGGCACACCACTAGATTTAAGCACATTCCACAAGTGTTTTAAGCACATTCCACAAGTGTTTACATCCACAGGTGTTAGTAAACATACACATCACTAGATTTAAGCACATTAACGCACACCACTAGATTTAAGCACATTCCACAAGTGTTTACATCCAATAGGCACACCACTAGATTTAAGCACATTCCACAAGTGTTTTAAGCACATTCCACAAGTGTTTACATCCAATAGGCACACCACTAGATTTAAGCACATTCCACAAGTGTTTTAAGCACATTCCACAAGTGTTTACATCCACAGGTGTTAGTAAACATACACATCACTAGATTTAAGCACATTAACGCACACCACTAGATTTAAGCACATTCCACAAGTGTTTACATCCAATAGGCACACCACTAGATTTAAGCACATTCCACAAGTGTTTTAAGCACATTCCACAAGTGTTTACATCCACATGTGTTAGTAAACATACACATCACTAGATTTAAGCACATTAATGCGAGCCCAGTGTGTTTTGAACTCGAGACCTCTGGCTCTGATACCACTTGTTGGAGTTATGCTTGCCATTATACCAAAACTAGCAGGTGTTAGTAAACAGACATATCGCTAGATTTAAGCACATTCCACGAAACACATGGGGAGCGTTGACCTTCTTACACCCCCATTAATGGGGAGCCAACAAGACTTTCAAATAATTTAATTATTATACGTCCAACTAGAATTTATCCATAATGTTTGAGAGTATAATAAATATGGCATGTGTTCATCTTTATAGAACATTCAAATGTACCGTGTTTTTTCAACAACCATCTTTCTGTGTTTTTTTAATCTGGGGAAGTGTTTACCATTGATGGGGCCCAACCCACGCTCCAATGTAACCCTTGATGTCAAGCTGTCCGGTGTTAATTATGTTGGCGGATTCAGTTGTTGATTTGGCAGTTGATTATAGATATGAGTGTTGGATATTTTTTTTGGAATTGGCAATCATTAAATGTGGCTCGTAAATGTGAACCTGCCCTGTACCCGGCCTTGTTCTTTGTTTTCCCGCTTGGTCTTTTACACAAAACCTTTGGGCCTTTCGGTCATTGTTTGGTTTTTGCTCTGCTGTGGGAGCTTTGTGAGGGTGCTTGTCAAAGTGCCCCGCCTCGTCCCGATTCTTATGGCAATCTTTGTTTTGGGTGTGGCTATGAACGAATATTGGTCTCCCGAACTTGCTTGTGCTATTGGCAACGAATTTTCCTTGTTGCATGAAATTGTCTCGGCTCTGGAGGTTGGTCCACTTGTATTCTTCTGCACAGTGAGTTATTGTTTTTCTCTGCTGTTGCTTAGACTCAATGCCTGGTCTCTTGGGCCACCGGTCGTTCTTTCCTGTTGTCGACAATGTTCTCTGCTATTGTTATAGTGCTAAAGTCATTTTAAATTCTGGTTTCTGTGTGCACAGGTTTCAACGCAATGATTCACTCGGCTACAGCTTCAGGTAATTTGTCCCTCCGTATTTTATCTCCACTCTCTTTTGGTTTATAAGCTAACCAATGCCTACGCCTCTTGTCTCAGGCTTCTTTTGGTTTTCTGCGGATCTATTTCATGAGATTCTTGGTCCTGTCGTGCCCCCAGGTAAATTATGTTCTCCCTTTGCTTATGTTGTATCTCTGTTCAGACATCATGGTGTAATGTATGCTAACCTTGGCTCGTTCTGTTTGCACAGGTCGAGGGTTCAACCTTGGGTGCGAAGAATTATCACGATTCAGTCTCCAAACCCTACAACTCTTTGCTGGTAGGCTCTGTCTTCCACAGTTTGTCAACTTGTAGTTAAGGTTTTGTGGTTCTATGGTGATTGCTCCTCGCCATCTGATCGCTATGTATGATTTGGGTCGTTCTCACGACCTAGGCTTGTGTCTGGTTTCAAATTCCAGTTTATTTACTGTTCTGGTCAAGCTGTCTAGTTGAGACTCAAGGGTTTTCTTGACATCAAACCCTGGACTAGAGTTTGTTCGGTCTAGCGGACATTGTATACTCTATTTGTTTGGACAATGTAATATTTAACTTGTGTTTAACAACCACCGCATATATATATTATATATATATATATATATATATATATAATATATATATATATATTATATATATTAATATATATATATATATGTATTATTTGTCTGTCTCTGCTTATTAAAGAAAATGTATAATGATTCGTCCAGAATTACCTTTGTTGTGGTTTGTTTCACCGGTGCCTTGATTTTGTATTCTCCATACGATTGTTCAATGTATGACTTTCTCCTGGTCGTGAGTTTTGTTAGCGTGCTCGTCCGTTTTGGTTGTGGAAATTACATGCGTTTTACAGTATTCGACTCACTGTTAAGAGAGGAAAAGAAAAACAACCTACATGTGTAGGCTTACACTCTGCTTGTTATTTCTGAGTTCAATTAGTCAATAAATAAAACACAGTTGCACAACATGTAGGCAATGATACAGATGGATGATAGAGAAATTTGTGTTCTGTCTCTTTTATTACTTGTATTTGGAAACATGCTGAACCTTTTTCATGTTTTCCATTATTACATTTGTATGCTTTCTTTACAGTTAACGAAACTATGTAGTTACTTTCGGTTGTGGACAGTATGGTTACATAACTACTAGGTATTCAGTTCTATTTTCATGACAAGATTTTTGTGTACATTTAGACACATTTGTCTTTTTCTTTTAGAATGATAGGACAATTTCTAATCCACTGTTTATTAAAGTCAGACAAGTAAATAATCCTAACCGACCAACTACCTTTGACTAATACAAAGATTAAGACAAAAACGAAATCCTACCTCCTACTCTGGCAAACTAAACATGAAAGACAAACCAAATGTTAACTCAACTTTCCAACCTGAAAGACAAACCAAATGTTAACTCAACTTTCCAACCTGGCAAGAGACCAACACCCAGTAATGGTGCGACCAACACCCAGTGATGGTGCCTTAACTGGATGCTCCTGCATCAACCAACACCCAGTAATGGTGCGACCAACACCCAGTGATGGTGCCTTAACTGGATGCTCCTGCATCAACCATACATAACACTAGTGAGATTATTTGCTAATTTATTTCAAACATTAAAATTTTATAGACAAAAATAGTAATAAGACTTACATTCATATCATTTATATTTTTGTAATAAAACTTGCATTTATATTACTTGTATCTTCTGACACTACCAAAATATAGATAACACCCCCAAAACTTTTTATAAATCAAAATTTTTTTCTATGCTCATCCGATCAGAGTTATAACACACAGCTTTTATCCAATTGGAAGGTTTTTCTTCTCTGTTAGTCAGAGTTTATAGCAGACAACTTTCTCTCAATTGGAAGTTTTTTTCCTATTGGGATAGGAGTTGTATTTTGTGTAAAAGTGGTGGAATATGTGAGTATGCACTTTGAAATTTGAAACTCAGAATCTTTTAACCAGACTTTTATATTTTGGTTTGAAATTTGAAAGCTGGGCGGTACAGAAGCAAAAGTAATTTTCCTTCAATTTTTTATTTTATTCGGAAGGATATTCATATGTGTTAATTAACGAGACTTTTATATTTTGGTTTGAAATTTGAAAGCTGGGCGGTGCAGAAGCAAAAGTAATATTATTTTATTCGGAAGGATATTCATATGTGTTAACTGCATTTAAATATTATATATTTATGCAACACTGTTACTTAGTGATAATATTATATGTTTCCAACAATTGGATTTTCGGTTGTAAGTAAAACTTTTGCCGACACTGACACTTCTGAACGACTAATATTATAAAAGGTTTATAATACACGTAAAGAATATCCAAACAACCCGATTTTCTTATAGAATTCAAAACTTTTGATTTAAAAAATATCCTAAATATCTAATCAAGATCAAATATAATTTTATATATTTTATTAAATGACTTTTTATATTAAAGACAATCTAACAAACGATTTTCTTACAGAATTTAAATTTTTATATGTATTTGAATATTTAATTAAAATCTCTCTTTTTATTATAAATAAAAGTAAAGAAATTTTACAAATCAATTTTTGAAAGAGAAATAATTTTTGTTTATGTGTGGGGTTTAAAAAAGTTAAGAAATATTGGCATTAAATGATGATGATAATTAATATTTATTAAATTTGATATTTGATTTGGTTTTTTAGATTTTAAGATGGTAAGAGATTAATCATAATTCTTCTCATTTTATTGTTATATTAAAAAAATGTAAAGAAAATAATATAAGATCAACATAGATTTGTTGATTTACAAGGAAGACTAGAAAACATTCTAAGATCACCATAGGTTTTTTAATTCACAAGGGATACTCCAAAAACATTCAGAGATCATTATAGTTTTTCTGATTTAAAGGTTGAGAAGGTTGATAGTGTGACCAATACTTTCAAAATTTAGATAGAATCCCAGTATAAGAGGAGAATTTAAGAGAAAGTGCTTTTCATCTTCTACCTCTTATCTTTGTGTGGCAAAGGTGATAGACTCTTTCATTTTATGGGGTTTTGAGAATTGAACAACACCCAGTTTGCTATTCTTTATTTTTTTGGAGTTGGCCTTGATCACCTTGTTATAATATCTTAGTTTCCTTCCCCCATCTATCTCTATATCTTTATAATATTATATTTATTTTACAAAATTATCTCATCCTTTATTTCCTACTGGTATACCAAAGATTGGGATCCTTATGCCATCCCCTTTTAGCAGAAGGTGGGGGTTTGGGTTAGAGTTCGAAGCAAATTTAGGAAATCTCTTGATCTTGAGACTGTAGGTTATTAAATCAACTTTAAATGAGGGATTTGAACCTTGAATCTCATTGCTTATATAATACTTGATATCACAACAATCACCCATTAAACTACACAACTTGGGCAATTATACATAATTATATATATAAAAAGTACAATTTATTTATAAATATAATATTTAAAACTAATTTTGGAGTAGAACATTAAAATGTTTGTTTTGGAGACCAAGAATTAAGCTAATAATCCAAAATTCAGAGACATACAATACTAGTAAAAGCCTATCCCTTATAAATTACCTCTCCGGGCTATATTTCTTATTTTAATTTCAATATCATTTACCAGCCATGATTAATTTTAGTGATTTAAAAAACTTTAATCTCCTTTTTAATTTTTGTTTAACAACTTTAAAATATCTACTCAAACGAATCAATCCAAATCCTAAATCCCAAACTTTATGAACAACTTGGTCACAAACTTTGTATATTATTGAATTTAATCCATCAAATACAAGAAAATAGTTGATACTACGCGCTAATTGCTCATATGGCATTTCAGAAAATATGATTAGTCAATTTTTGTAACATGAACGGCTTAAGTACGACTTTATATTTTAATTTCATTAAGATTCACCGTATAAACGTAACATCATGCATCATTTTGATTTTAATTGGTCCTTTCACCTTATAATGTTTGAATATTATTTAACATCATTATTGAATCACGCCTTTATTAAGGTATCCTCTAAATCCCACGGCTTTGATTGAGATGAAATAAATGCATTAATAATTTAATTATTAGTTTATTTGTAAGAAGATATTAATGTATAGATTGAGATGAAATAAATGTATTAATCATTTAATTATATTTTATTATTAGTTTATTTGTAAGAATATATTAATGTATTAAGTTATATATGGTAATTAAATTTAGCTAGGAATGATAAAAATTATTTTGGTCAATTAAATGAGATAAATTTAATTCACAAAAGGTAACAAAGTTTGTCATAATTTAGTTTTTAATTAATAGTGAGAATGACTATTATTAGTTGTTATTCATAAAATGTGGATTGATTCTCACAAAATGTGGATTGACTTGTTACTATTATTCAAGGAAATTTACACCACCTACACAATCCACTAGTGATTTGTAAATGGGTAGATCTACTAGCGATGCCCTATGGGAAACCATGTCGTTGTTCCACAAAACCCAAGTTACACAATACATGTGTTCTAGATATACTATGGATAAAGTAAAAAAAATATGACCATTAACCTTCAAAGCTAAGATGACCAAGACTGTTACAAAAATCCATAAGCAATTAATTGATAACATTTTTCCTTAGAGAAATGACCCAGTGACTAAGCAAGAGTTGAGACATTCCATATTGGCTACGGATAGAGTGAAAACTCCCTTGGGCTACCTACTCCTTGAGCCTAATTAATACATACTAAGCATGCCATTTCAAGGAATCAAACACGGGTGGTGAGGGAGTTAACATCCCACCTCAACCACTCGACCTACCCTTACTTGAAAACTATTTGATAACAATGATTTTATTTACTCTTATAATGATTAGGAAAACCATGAAGGAGTCGGGGATGTCCTCCTTGGGGTCAGAGATTTCCTCTATCTCTTGTGTCAGCCATTGAAGCCTCAACAAAGACAACCCTTGCTTTTTGTTCATAATTGAAACTAATGGGCATTTTAATTGCTTAAATTGTTGTTCATTAAATTATCGACTGTGTAACACCCTCCTCCCACATTTACCCAAGATAACAGGTCAAGTGGGGTAAACATGTGATGAAGAGTTACTATGATATGATTCAAATCACCATGTACAGTTAAGGAAGTGGAACCAACATGAGAAGACCAAACTAACCTTCCTCAGAAGCTACAGAACCTTTAGGAGCCAACCAACCTCTTCAGGTGCCCAAGCCCTGAGAGAACTTTCTTTTTCACTTCCCTAGAGCCTGAGTCGCTCCCATGACAAGACATGCATGAAACTGGGACCCTCGAATTGCTCTCACAACAAGGAATACATGCCACTAGGGCCTTTTTCATACCATTCTGTGCCAACGACTTCGGATTCTATGCCACTTTTTTAGGGCTAGGACTGAGGCCACTGCCCAAAACTTCATGAAATTTCTAGAAATGACAAATAACATCGAAACAAGGGTATTAATGCAAACACTTGAACAAGGAATTAATCTGAACCCTACTAGCCATGATAGATATCTCCAAAGAGGACTGATATCTCCTCACAATAGTTGCATTGTTATTTATTAGGTCATTCATTCACTAACATTTAATATACTAACCAAAACATTATGAGATCTATATATCATAACTGTCATAAAATATACTTATAACCAAAAAATAACAAGAGATATATCGATGAGGAAACAACCATTAAAGCCACATAATATCAAGAAAATTTACTCATGAAAATGCCAAGGAATAGGAGCTCTTATTAATATATGAAAATCCAACCAAGATAGGGAATTCCATGTACCACCTGACCATAGATTGGGCTGAACCAAGTCCCTCTTTTAGCTAATCACCCCTATGCAATATTTGAAGCATGAATGTGGGATTTCATGAAACAAATCAAACAAAACCAAACGAGGGCTTCCAAAGGCCAAACCACTTCAACCCTCAACCAATGATTCCACTTCATAGTCGGGCATCACTAACTATCACCGGATCGGTCTCTACCCAAGATGTCCAAGGCTCTAGAGTGTTTATTCCAACCAAAGCTTCCAGGACCAGTAACTCAACCCACAATTATTGTCGAGCTGCAGAGCGTTTGTCCAAATAAGGCTTCTAGGACTAGTAACTCAACCCACTAAGGGCTCCAAAGCATTTGTCCAACCAAGACTTCTAGGACTAGTAACTCAACTCAAGCTATTACAGGGCTTCCAAAGCGTTTGTCCAAGCAAGGCTCCAGGAACTAGTAACTCAACCCACAACTAAAGGAAAATGAGAACCAGGCAGAAAACATAAGGGAAGAAACTCACAACAACATGGCTATCTAGGAAATGGCGAGGCTAGGAAAAACCATCGTCAATCTAGGAAATCTTCCATGCCAATGACAAATCATATCCAAGAAACCACATGCATATGCCATGCATGCCAAAACTAGTAAGGAAACCATACATGCAAATCGATACCTGCAAAGAAATCTAGCTGTAACTATTGATCCCACTGTCCTCTTGTGCTTTATTTCTCTTCCTTTTCCTTCTTGCTCCAAATCCCAAATATGCCACACTCCTCCAAGAGTGCTCCAAGAAAATCTAAGTGTCCAAGAGTATGACAAATAGAATAGAGAGAGAGATCTAAGTAAAATCTGAAAAAAAAGTATTTGAATTGATCATCAGAAGACTTATTATCAATGAGGCTTTTAATTTCTTGAATTTTCCATTATTTCCCTTCATTTTCCTTCTCACATGCAACTTGTGACCTTTCACATTCTCTTCTCTTATTTCCCATTATTTTCGTAAATACATGCTAGTTAATGCTTCTTTACCTTTGCCATTGCGTTTGCCAATTTCCTTTGCCATTAATAAACTGAAGTGACACCCACTAAGATGTTTTTCCCAACATTAAGCTTGGAATATGTGTCTGATGGCCTTGGTCTTATATTTTTTTTACGTGAATTTTTAACCAGTGCTATTACAAAAGCCTCCCCCTTTGGGGAACACTGTTCTTGATGTTCAACGACACATACAACCAACAAAACTGCTGAAAAACTAAAACATGCTGCTTATGGAGCTTTATTACACAACTTGTTGTAGTATTTATAATGACCACTGTTGAAAACATGACAAACATACCATTTATTGGAGCTTTATAACACAACTCATTATGGTATTTAGAATAACAACCACATATACTTATACACATTTTCTTCAACCAAAAAACAATCATATTGTCTATGGAGGTTTATAAATCGAGCTCGGTATAGTATTTACAATGATATACACATCTGCATATTTTCTCAACCAACAAATAAACGATACAATGTTTGTATCAACAACAAGGGAATCTAGAGGCTCACACCTCCAATCGCAAAAGTAGTACCGAGATTAAACTCCTTCTCAAGAATTCCATAATCCACTTCCAAAGTCAAAATTGTATCCAATGTCGAGCGCTACAATCCTGCAGCACTTGTTCTCCCAATGAACAGTTACCGACTTATTGTTCTAGGGAACACTCCCAATGTGCATATGATTCCAACTGGAAATTCTAATGACCAAAAAAATCCATCCTCGACCTTCCCTTCTCTGCTACACAGTCCCTTTGGTAATCTGGTCACCACCTTCCATGTAGTCACACACCTTCCAAGTTCCCCGACATCCCCTATCCCGAGTGATCCATCCCTTGGAAAGGTTTCCTCGCATCAGAAGGTCCAAAAAACAAGGCATGTCCTTTCCTCAAAACCATCATACCGGTCATAGCATGATCATGGAAATCAATGGAAACTATTAGGTGCCATTGTCCCACAACGACCCTACTCCTGAAGTGCTTTACCAACATATTTTTGTATGTTCTAATTCCTTTTCTTATTGCTGTTAATGCTTGTAGCTAGTTTCAACCACCCAAACAGGGCATTTTCCATGCTTTCCTGTAGTAAGCACATAATTTCCATTAGATTCCAAATGAATTTAAATAAATTCAAATCATATCTCATTGGTGGCCCGTTAATAAGGTACACTTGAAATTATGTTTACTTCCTATCACAACAAGTCAAACTAGCTCTTTGATCAAATCATCATGTATAAATATATTACATCTAATTAGCTCAAAATGCAACCATCATAAATCACGATGCCCCCATCAAAAATGATTATCCTAAATCACATGTAACCATCATAAAGTAGAATCATAGACCACATGCATAACAAATTGAAATAAAATATGGATACTTATCCTTCATTCAGTCCTTTTCTTCTGCCTTTGTCCTTTCCGTACACACACTGGATCAATTTCCACACCCAACAAACACCCAATACCTTTTTCTTTTCTTCAATCATGTACACATGCACAGTGTACATCACAACACATACATCCACACACAACATATGACATTATACAATACATACACCTACATATGACCTACGACACAACATATACACCTACATCGAGTGTACATCACAAAGCAATATATACACCTACAACACAACATATAAATACACCTACATCTGGTGTACAACTCAATAGATATACGTACATAGAGTATATCACAATGAATACACTTGTCACAATGCCATGACTACATAATGCACATATGTAGTACCACATGTACACAACACAACATATATGACATGTACACCAGTACCACCTATACAACATGTACATAGTACCACTTGTAGACAACACCACCTACACAAAGTGTACACAACATCACATGTACACGACACCACCTGCACAACATGTACATAATGCCTCATGTACACCGCACCACCTCTACAACGTGTACACAACACCACAAGCACTACATGTACAAAATACCAGATGTACACATGACCACATGCACACATAACCACATGTACAATCATGCACATAACACCACATATGCATAGAACCACATATACAACATGCACGCAACACCATATGTACACGACACCACATATCCAACATGCACACAACATCATTTGTAGACAACACTGTATAACTGATATGTACACAACACCATATATACACAATGTCACATGTATACAACATCACAGGTACAATTATGTAAAACATATACACAATAGTAGTACTTCACATCCAGATACCACACTGTCTCTACCAAGAAACCCTACTTCTAGTGTCTCTCTGTGTTAAAATATGAAACTACTGTAAAATTAAACTGTGTACAACTCAACTTATGGAAATAATTATTTCATTTAATTCCTCTTTTCGAGAGGACCAAAATCGACCCAAAGGTCACTCAAATCAGTAAGGGAAAGTGTAGTTATGAATAAAATCCCACATGTGCATGTTTGACAAGGTTGACCCTAAAGAAAATGGATACCCTTGGAAGGCTCTAAATACAAGTGACCTCTACTTCTTTTGGAAACCATCATGAGACACTCTTCTATCTTTGTTTTTGGCTTGTACAAGTCTAATCCTCATCCACGGAGGAATAGGTTCGCTTTGAGGTGAAATTGTAGGGTTCGAAGCTCACATCTTTGAATTAGCATTTTGGCCCTCAGTTGTAAGCACAATATAGGAAGGATTTGATTTCAGTCACTCACATAGGAGCTCATCCATGCGACTGGAGCCTTCCAGTTGCACGAACAAATCTCCATCCATGTGATTGGGAATGAGGGTTTCCACAGTCCATATCAGAACCAATTCGCTGGAATGATGGAATTAGGGGAGCGATTGAGAAGCTATAATCGCTCACATGACTCCTCTGTGCAACCACAATCTAAAATATGAAATCTTAGTCTTCTGAAGGTTTCTCTTTGTGACTGCAATGTTAAGAAGTTGACCGCAAACAGTGACAATTCATTACAAGTTTTTGAATAAAGGTTTTTGAGTATAAATATTAATGGAATCATTCCATGGATGTTGTAGTTGTTTTGTTGAATAGTTGCATAGATGAAGATATGGATCATTGTACTCTATTTTGCTGAATTATTTGATGATGATCTAATATGAAGAATAATTTGAAAGGGTTCTCCCCATAGCATGTTTTTCCCTGGTCTCCGACCAATCCTGGTGTGTCTATGTGTTAATTCTTTTCTTCTATTGTTCCTTTATGTTCTGCTACATTGATGATAATGATATTACTCTTTCTACATAGTTGCATATGCTTTTGAATAATGATGTAAATATGAATAATATTACGAATTTATGGGGTGAACTTAATGTGTTAATGAATAAATGAAATTATCAAAGAAAAGAACAATGTAACCCTATGAAAAATTAACATGGTATCATAGCTGGGCCAAAGAAAAGTCATGGAGATCACCCCTATGATGACACCATTGATGGAAGAAAGAAGAGGATGGTGGAGACCTAAAATAAATCTAGGGTTTGAAGAAAACCTTAGGAAATTTGTTATTAGGGTTTGAGAGAAACCATGGTTTATTGAAAATATATGAGATATGAAATCTAGCATGGTCAATGTGAAGATGCTCAAGCACTTGTGACATACTTGATGAATCCCTAGATGGGATAGTGTCTAGTAGGCTTGGTTTTTGATAAAGTTGATGAATGGACAGTGATGGCTCTTGAAGGCTGGTTCAAGAGGGAGAGGAATACATATCATTGAAGATAAGTTCCTTCTAATTTATGGTGCTTCTTTATGTCCTTACATTTGTTTAGACTTATTGATATATTTATTGTTTTGATCATCCCTTATACTTCCTACATGTATACTTGAGTATTTGGATGTTTCTAACCTCCTTGATGAGATGTAATAAGAGGATCATTTGAGACGTAGGAAAGAAAAGATAGAGCTAGCAAAGGTAAATAGGCTCATGATGAAAGGTGAGAAAGAGCTACAAGCTTCCTTTGTAAAATAAGAAGGTGCGCAGGTATCTAAACACTACAAGATATGCATGTTGGTATGTTTTAGCTGCAAAATTGGATGGCAAGCCCTATGGTATGATGAGAATATCTCTTTCACAAATAGCTCATACATATGAAAGTGAGTTGGATTCATGGTTGTTATGATCAAATGGTGCACTTGGTATTGAAAAATTATCTTACTTCTTGATCATGATGAACTTATTGATTCTATGAGACTACTTAATATTCATCTTTGATATAGTGGTATAATTGATGTTTGTCTAACATCGATCATTTTGGATATCCTGATCCCATAAAGAAGGTTAACACATTGATTCTAATAGATGGTAACATGACACCACTTGTCTATGAAAATCCAGGCAACCATGAAGATAGAAGTATAATAATGATATTGATACTCAAGATCTTTTGTTAAACATGGTTATGCTTTGATATGCCTAGTAATTATGGCATATGGTAAAATTGAATGCCTTGAATTAATGGATTATGTTACATGACAAAGAACTAATTTTGTGATCATGATTCTTGAAGTATGCTCCTATTATCTATTTGACACTAACCTTTGATGAAATATTGATGGCATGATTTCATGGTGAAGTAGCTGATGCTAGCATATATGACCATGATGAATATGTGGATATAGTCTAACTTTATGGTCTAACAGATCTACTGATGCATGATAACATTATAGATAGATTGATGACCAGAATGAATATGATAGAAGTGGATTCCCATTCATAGGGATAACCTCTCCATAAAGATCCCTTCTCTTATTACCATTTGCATTATATGTATATTCTTTACTGTTGAAGTATGATTTATGGGCATGAATAGAAAAATATATGACATTGTTAATCTGCAACGCATATTTGATTTGAGAAGAGAGAGTTTTCCCTTGCTCTAAGCCTCATTCACACAGAAGCAGACCTACAAGTGCGAATGTACCCTCTCAGGCACATGGAAGTAAAGTGAAGGGTGCGACTGTAGCCTCCCAACCACTTGTAGGGAAGGCCTATGGGTGCGACTATGCCTGCTGGACACAAAAATGAAGTTTTATGCATGGAATCAAAAGTAAAACTGAAGGATGATAGTCCTATAGATGTGGAGCAGGCAACAGAAAGATCTGTAAGAAATGAAGTTTGAATATTTTTTATAATATGAATGTGTAGACTGAACTTTTGTTTGCAGGTGACAGAGATATGATGTGTCATTATTATTGAAGTTTGTGCTATAAGATTTTAACATGATTTGGCTGATTGATATAGATGAAGAATGTTTGGAGTTTTGACATGATGATTGATAATGACTTAGAAATTTGACCTGATTATTAATGATTTTATTTTACGACTGATTATTTGCATTAATAACAATTATATATGGGAATGATGACCTTCAATGACTAATATTGATAATGGTTTTGTATTTGCCTCATTGTTCTTAGCAAAATGATTGAATTATTGACAATTGCGATTCAGTATGAAGTAATCTCACATGGAATTTGCATAACTTATTCTTGGTGTATGCATTTAGTGACTTATATACAATTGTGATTCAGTATGAAGTAATCTCACATGGAATTTGCATAACTTATTATTGGTGTATGCATTTAGTGACTTATATTATGATCATAAGGATGACTTGATGAAGTTTGGTTTGATATTGCTTATGAAAACTTGTTTGCATGACAATAGAAGAAGTCATGACTTGATGAAAGCTCTACCTATCACCTGGTCTAAAGAATATGATACTATGATATTGTGATGATTTTAATATTAGTTTTGATCTGGATCTAAACTTTGATAAATTGACTTCGTTGATTTGATTGTACAATATTGTGAGACTGAGCATATTGGTTTGGAAAAGCATTATGTTTTCAGAGAGAATTTTATTAAGAAAGTTCCTCAATCTTGATATGTTCACATTAATAGTTATCTGGTGAAGTCAAGATGATGTGCTGATACAAATCTCTACTTCAGAAGTGTTCCAAGGTATGACTTTGATTTTGATTTTGGTTTTGGTTTTATATGTTGACAGTCTAGTATTGACAGGTAATGAGCCTTTGATGATCTAAGTAAGAGGGATATGGCTTCTGAAGATTGAAATGATGAATCGATTTCTGAAGTTGGGAGAAGATAATATATATTCCAAAGCTATTGAAGAAGTATTGGAAAGTGGAAATGAAAATCCTTGGACACTCCGATTGAATTTCAGGAAGTTGTGAAGAGATATTGTTGAACTCAACTTAGCAACCAACATTTTATTAAAGCATTGATTTTCTATTTTGAACAACTTTTCATATATATGCATGATGTGCATAAAATATTAGTGAATTCATGATTGAGACACTTCATATCCATTGAGTTTCCGCCAAGCATCCTTTGAGATACTTGCATGGGACGATCAATTTTGATATGAGATTTTCATTCCATGATATGTGACTGCATGGATGTACTAATGATGTTTGGGATTATTATTGATGAGCACATTTGGATGTTTCCTTAGAATGAGATACACCATGATATCTTGGATGAGAAATTCCTAGCATGACCGAGGTTGAATACGATGTTGCTAGTATGGATAACTATTTAATGTCTTGTATGAATAGAAGAGAACTGCTATCGGGACATGATGATTACCATATATGAGCACGATGATATGTTTCTGATCTACTTAGAGTAATACTGATCGAGAACACTGAGCCATATCTTCCCCCCTGTCTGAGCTCCCAGGGTGAGGAATTGAAATAGAGGGCTCCTGGGGTTGAGGGAACTCTAGATAATAGGGTATCACCCCTATCTATTACCCACATGGTTGGAGTAGTAGCTCACCCTATCTTAGTCTTTGTAGAGTATACCCTAGTTGGCATCATACCCATAAGCAAGCCTTGTTAAGATTATCCCTCCCCGTTTGGCCAATGGGTTGAGGAGGCTTGGATGTGTCTGATCCTTACCTCTTGGTAAGTGAGGTATCTCATTCAAGCTCAAATTATGATGCAGGTATTCTACCACTTGACTATTGAGGGTCATTGCAGGGAAGATTGGTAGATAATAGGATGGGTTAAGTAGTAGCTCCCCAATTATATCACTTATTGCTCGATATGGGGTCGTAGTAGTAGATCCTCCATGAGATTCCGGGTTGAGATATGCTCCCTGATGTGGTTCTAGGTTGAGATGGGCTCCTTGGTTATATGCTCTCTGATTATGATGTAGGTCATATATATGACTCCCCACCGATATTCCCGGATAGTAGCTCACTGACAGGTATTCCGGGCAGTAGCCCGCTGACAGAGATTTCAGTTAATAGCCCATTGGTATAGAATCCAGGTAGTAGCTCGATGGATAGAGGGTGGTAGACTGAACTCCCCTTCAATGTCAAAATTCTCCTTCTTTTAGATTCGAGAATATTCAACATATGAGCAGGGACAATCAAGAGATAATCAGGAATGAGAAAGAGATGAATTGAGATGATCAATGATGATATGAAATGATAAGATACTTGATATTGGATATGATTTGGTGATAGGATACACATGACATGATGCAGGTGGAATTATCCCTTGTTGAGAGGGAGTGTTAAAATATGCAACTACAGTCAAATTCCACTTTGGATAGCTCACTTGGTAGAGATCATGATTCTATTAAATTCCTCTTTTCGAGAGGATCAAAATCGACCTAAAGATCACTCAAATGAGATAAGGGAAAGTGTACTTATGAAGAAAATCCCACATGTGCACATTTGACAAGGTCAACCCTAAAGTAAAGTGGACATCCTTGGAAGGTTATAAATACAATTGATCTCTAACTCATTTGGACACCATCATGAAACACTCTTCTATCTTGCTTTTTTGCTCACACAGATCTGAGGCTTGCCCACGAAGGAACATGTTCGCTTTGAGGTGAAATTGCAGGGTCTAAAGCTCGCATCTCTGATTTATGGTTTTGGGCCTCAGTCATACGCACAAAATAGGAAGGATTCAACCACATTTTATCACACATAATCTCATCTATGTGAATAAAGCCTTCCAGTCACATGGAGAAATCTCCATCCATGCGACTGTGAGTTAGGGTTTTTGCAGTCTAGATTTGACCCCAGCCGTTCACATGCCAAGGTTAAGGGAGTGACTGGGCAACTATAGTCACTCACATGACTCATCCTCTGTGAAACTAAGACCTAAAATATGAAATATCAGCCTCCGAATATTTTGCTCTGTGACCACAGTGTTTGATAGTTAACTATAGACAGTGACAGTTCTTATAGGTTTCTGAATTAGGGTTTTTTAGTATAATCATTGATGGGTTCATTCCATGGATGTTGCAGTTATTTTATTGAATAGTTGCATAGACAAATATATGTATCATTGTACTCTCTTTTGCTGAATTATTTGATGATGATCTTATAAGAAGAAGAATTTGAAAGGGTTTTCCCCATATTGGGTTTTTCCTTGGTCTTCGACCAATTTTGGTGTCTCTATGTGTGAATTCTTTTCTTCTATTGTTCCTTTATATTCTACTTTGTTGGTGATGGTGCTATTGTTATTTCTGCAAAGTTGCATATGATGCTGAATATTTATGTAAATATGAATAATATTATGAAGGTATGGGGTGAAATTAATGTGCTAATGAAGAAATTCAATTATCAAAGCAAAGAACAATATAGCCCTATGAAAAATTAACCTACGTTATCCATGTTTGTCCCATCATGTCATAGATCACATTGCTCTCATTTCGTTGATGTATCTCTCAAAATTACCCACCATAGCATAAACATAGACATAGTATAATCACATAACATCAATTCATATCCACATGACACTTACCTCATAAATTTGTCGAGGCTACTCTTCCCACTTGATTCCTCATAAAAACAGGAACCTTTTCATGCCATTCACCCACATAAGCAATCATTCCTCCACAATAATGATCCTTTCAGATAATGACATACATACATATAGACGTATAAACATAAACATATAACAATCATGATATCTAATGACTGTGTCAGACAATGACATGCATACATACATATATACATATAGAGACATCAAAATAAGCATGATCACAACATAATTACAAGATTTCATAAGTTCAAGTTTGTCATAACCCCCTTTATCCATGAACACCATGCACAACAATGAGAACAACCATTCCCAACATATCCAAGGCATTTGATGCCTCAAATACATTCACTTTACCTTTCCTAGTTACCATTCTCATGACTATCCTACCACCATCCATTTACCTCAATAGACTCAACCAATCTAATTAGATGTCATACTCTTACCTTCAGCTACCCTTATACATGAACCAACCTTCATCTAGGTCTTACATTACCTCTCAGGTTTCATTTAACTCTCCGAGAGCTCCATTAACTTCCTCCTTCCCAACCAATTCCCAAGACCCTCAAAACAAAAAAGGAAAGAACAAGAAACAAACAAGAAGAAAACCATGAAAACCAATAACAATACGACACCACAAGTAAAGTGGCATGGCCGTGCACCAAACATAGACAAAATTGCAAGTCAGGTACAAAACAAGTCACCAAATATCGAAAGCAAAAAACTTCAACAAACACCATGAGTCAATCCCCATGGGTTCCCAATGCTTCCAAGGGAAATCTCAACTTGATCCTTCTTCAAGATCTATGGTAGTCTCTTTGCCATGCAATCCCTTACATTGTACTACCATAAACACACAACTATCAATGCATAAATAAATATAATAATACACTGATTACCTTATCTTGTTGTTCCAACACACTGACTTGTAGCTAAACGCATACATATATCATCTCTCAAGGGACTCCAATTCCTTGACAAATCTAGCCATAAATGGAAACCAGTTGTTTACCTGTCAAGTACATGTTCATGAATATAACATATATCCACATAATGTCCAACAAGATTAGGGTTAAGAAGGCTTCTTGTATTCATGCAAAGCATCATTCGTTTGGAATTGCGGTCTCAAAACATATCCAAAGGAATTCTAAATCCAATTTATTTATTTTACTTTTTTCCTCTACAATTGAGTCTTATTATGTCCTATCACATCACCCAAATGTTAGTTTTATAAATAAATCTACTGTTACCTTGTCACGCTAATGGAAAGCATGTTTCCCTGCAGCTCAATGTATCTTAGGGGAGGCTATATTATATGCATAATCCATCTAGATTAGAATTCTATAACTTCACAAACACATCAACTCAAACATAAATGAGTTCATGATATCCATGACAGTAACTAGTTGACATGTTTACATCATAAACTCATAAACAATGGTATTCATGCATAAAAATCACATCTGCACAAGTCAATCTAGATTAGTATGACACAATATCACAAGTATATTAACTCATACCTGAATATCATAACCATGACCATCTACATAGGCCAAGTCAAATTATCACTATACATATAGCATCAATATCTTACTGCAATGAACATACTGATCTTGTGTATGAATGTAATGCATATAACAACAAGTACTATGATGCACGACTGAATGACACAGGTGTACATGACCACACTAATCAACTAGAATATATCATGCATGTAACCAAAACAACAATAAAATTATAGGCATATACATATGCATAATGTATATAAAAGCCATTAACCAA
The DNA here is from genome assembly GCA_000404065.3 of Pinus taeda. Taxonomy (NCBI): domain Eukaryota; kingdom Viridiplantae; phylum Streptophyta; class Pinopsida; order Pinales; family Pinaceae; genus Pinus; species Pinus taeda. The sequence goes on along the minus strand of APFE030555237.1, from coordinate 9,861 downwards.
CATACTTGCATGCTAAACATACAAACTTGTATGATGATTTTCTCTTACCCCAAGATCTAGTGCTGCAAATTCACACTAATAATCTGCATCTCCTGCTCTATCTCATCCAACACATTAGCATCATAACGTACCAACAACATCGTGATGACCTAATTTGCATACACTGACCTCATGATGCATGTATGACCTACTATACATACATAACCATAACCATGACAATGCATGCATAATAATATATAGACACTTAAATGCATAACAAATGCATACACAACTGACATGCATTCATGACAAACACAACGCGACGTCAACATCATCAACCTCTACTTGACAATACAACTGTAACAATAACCATCACCATGCATACATAATAAGCACATATACAACCTACATGCAGGCATGACAACCACAATCCGCCCATCTAGTCTAAGTGTTGAACAATGTTTTGATACCACTATGTAGTATCTGATATTACCCAAAGAGAATGAAAAATAGACATCACCCAAAGAGAATGTGATTCACTCTAATACCACTCTATAACACCCTCCTCCCACATTTACCCAAGCTAATTGGTCCATCGAAGTAAACATGCGACAAAGATATACTATGATATGATTCATCCCCATGTACAGCTAAGGAACTGGAACCAACATGACAAGACCAAACTAACCTTCCTTAGAAGCTATAGAACCTTCAGGACCCAACCAACCCCTTTAGATTCTGAACCCCTGAGTTGTTGTTTCACTGCCCTAGAGCATGCATGTGACTGGGACCCTCTAGTCATTCACACAATAAGACATCCATGCGACTATGGTATTTTTGAGGCAGTTATGTGCCAACGACCTTAGATTATGTGCCACTTTTTCAACACCAGGACTCAGGCCATTGCACATAACTTCATGAAACTTCCATAAATGACAAATAACATCGAAAAAAGGGTACTAATGCAAACACTTGAACAAGGAATTGATCTGACCCCTACTAGCCATGACAAACATTTTGTCAAACATATCACAAACATGTAATCTACATATCACAACAACAAATCTAAGCATAAGGGTTTCATACTTATCTAATAATTGTCAAATAGGATAGATATATCCTCATAATAGTTTCATTTCTATCTATTAACTCATTCATTCACTAACATTTCATATACTAACCAAAACATGATGAGAGCCATATATCATAACTATCATAAACCATACTTATAACCAACAAATAACCAAAGATATACCAATGAGGAAACAACCGTTAAAGCCACATAATATCAAGAACATTTACTCATGAAAATACCATGGAATAGGAGCTCTTATTAACATATGAAAATCCAACCAAGTCAGGGATTTCCATGTACCACCCGACCATAGATTGGGCTGAACCAAATCTCTCTTTCAGGCAATCACCCCCACACCATATTCCAAGCATGAATGTGGGATCTCATGAAAAATATAAAACAAAACCAAATCAGGGCTTCCAAAGGCCAAACCAACCCAAACCTCAACCAATGATTCCACCTCACATTCAGACATTACTAACTGTCACTGGATTGGTCTCTACCCAAGATGTCTATGGCTCCAAAGCATTTGTTCCAGCCAAGGCTTCCAGGACTAGTAACTCAACCCATAAATGTTGTCATGCTCCAAATCATTTTTCCAAACAAGGCTTGCAAGATAGTAACTCAACCCACCAATGGCTCCAAAGAATTTTTCTAACCAACTCTTCCAGGACTAGTAACTCAACCCGTGTTGTTACATGGCTTCTAGAGTGTTTTTCCAACCAAGGCTCCAGGAACTAGTAACTCAACCCATAGCCAAAGGAACATGAGATCCAACCAGAAAACAAAAGGGAAGAAACCCACAACACCATGTCTATAAAGGAAATGGAAAGGCTACGAAAAACCATTGTCAATCTAGGCAATCCTCCATGCCAATGACAATTCGTAACCAAGAAACCACAAGCATATTCCATGCATGCCAAAACTACGAAGGGAACCATACATGCAAGTCAATACCTGCAAAGAAATCCAACTGTAGCTGTTGATCCTGTTGTCCTCTTTTGCTTTATTACTCTTCCTTTTCCTTATTGCTCCAAATCCCAAATATGCCACACTCCTCCAAGAGTGCTCCAAAAGAACTCTAAGTGTCCAAGAGTATGAGAGATAGAATAAAGAGATATCTCCAAGCTAAAGCTGAAAAAATTCTATGAAATGATCCTCAGAAGCCTTTTTATCAATGAGGCCTCTAATTTATTCAAGTTTCCATTATTTTTCTTCTCACATGCGACCTGTGACCTTTCACCTTCCTTTTCTCCTATTTTCCATTATTTTCATAAATAAATTCCAATTAATGCCTCTTTGCCTTTGCCAATTTCCTTAGAGATTAATAAAACAAAGTGACACCCCACATTGATGTTTTTCCCAACATTCAACTTGGAATACATGTCCCATGACCTTGGTCTTATGTATTTTTTACATGAATTTCTAACTGGGGCTCTTATAGACTAGAAGTTCATAAAATGATGAGGTACCAGTGAAATATATGCAAAAATGGGATTGGTTGGTTATAAATTAAAAGAAACTACAACATTCAATTATAAACATGATTTACAAGAAATTAATTGAACATGTATTCACCCTTTGCATGCCCCACAAAAAAATATTAAATAATAATTTAATAAATCATCCCATTCATCAATATCTTAAAGGCGTCTAGCAGGTTCAATAATTCTTGTGACAATAAACATGCTCAACACATGACTAAAATAAACACGAAGGAGTCGTAGGTCCAAGCCCCGTGTCCTCTCGAACATTATTTGAGTACCCAGGTTAACAACTCCCCACACTAGGGCCCTGCAAAACCACACCACACAAGCACACAAAAATATGGAAATTGCAAGAATTAAACTATTGGACTCAGTCTAACTATGCATGGAATAAATAAAACATGAATACAAAAGTTATAGGAACATGAGCTAAAAATACTTAAATTTGATATAAATGCACATGAAATAAATTAAATAACATATATAGACCTATCTCACTTTGCAAGTGCATCCTAGGATGAGGGGGCCTTCCTGGTTAGGAGCATTGCAGGATTTTACAACTTAGAAATTGATCAATAATAGGATAGTTTCGATAATCAACCAAAAATTACAGACTACAGGTTCATACAACCTTCTATAATGTGTCTGCTATATCAAAATAAATATTATCCCTCCTCTCTAACCACCTTTGAACTTGGATTTTACTTAGGAATTCATACATAAAATATGGGAGGTGACTTGGAACTATTTTCCCCAAAATTGGCTTATCAAATCATGATTGATTTGACAAAAGATTGATTTGTTGGTATCCTTGGCTAAATATTTGATCACATAAATTTTATTTGGCATGAAACCATCATGAAATAGCTTGATATGACGCATTCTATTAACTGAAATATGGCAATAAATTGATCTAATGTGGTCTAGTAATTGGTTGTTGAGTTTGGGCATAGCTCGACAATGGTCGCAACTAGAAATTTCCCTCTAAAAGAACCATATGTATCTCCAAATCTGTGCTCTTTTTAGAGGAAATTCTCCTTAATAAGTTCAATTAGGATGCTTTGAACTAAACCCATGTTTTAGTTTTTCAGATTCTTCTACATTTTCCTAGAAACTGCACCCAAATTTAATGACTCAGTTATGCCTGACACAAGCTACGTGAATTGTTAATCATTGTATGGAGGCTTCTAGAGCTGACCTAGGTGCAATGTGAATGGCATAAAATAACACTGTTGATGCTAGAAATAGAGAAATTTTGAGGTATAAAATGGGCCTCCTAAGGAATATTATAAAATAATAGTGGAAATAATAAAACAAGATTATATTACATCACCAAATTTTAGACAGAAAAAAGAAAAAACTATTTTTTCAACTCATATATTCAACTTATCTCCCTATGATTTTACTCAAATTTCAAGTGCAAGCACTCATTGAATGCAGAATTTGATTCCTCATCCAAGGAATACCCATGTTGCATACTTTCAATGGACCCTGCTACACGAAAAATGAGAAATACATGGAAAAACATAATTGCAATCACATTTTTAATATATTTTTCATTTTTCTTACAGTAAGCTCCATTGAAAGTATGCAACATGGGTACTCCTTGGACGAATATTAAATTTACGCATCCAATGGGTGTTCCTGCTCAAATTTGAGTAAAAACATAGGGATATAAATTGAAAATATGAGTTGAAAAAGTAGTTTTTTAATTTTTTAATCTATTTACTTTGTTACTCCAAAAATGGTGAATTATCCTCCATGGTTGACACCATCATCTTGAATCCTATTGGTTCTTATAAATTTGATTTTGGTTGTACATTTTTGTTTTTAGGCTCATTTTTGACCTCAAAATTTCTCTAATGAAACAAATCCCATGTCGTGATTTGCACGAATTTGGTGGAGAGATATCTCAACTAACAAATGCACCATTGGTGTTCAACTACAGGACATTCTGGTAACTGAAAACATATAAATACCCTAGTGTAAAAATTGAAATAGTGCATCCCAAATTTTGGTAACTCAATCCTATTGATGGTTCATTTGGATTATCATAGCTTGTCCACCTCTAATAACTCAACCATTCTGGACTACTGTGTGCTTCCGGTAATTAGAGTGACACATGCTAACCCTGGAGGTTGCATAGGAACTATAAGAACCAAGATAGGAAAACCATCATTAGTAATACATAAAGCATTATCCTCTTTAATCCAGTAAAAATAAAGGAAAATGAAAATAATTCATTACATCAACATACTTGGATTTATAATGACACATTTATGGAGAAACTATGTAAGAAAGGCAATGGATAGGTAATAGATGGTCAAAGAAGTATGATAAAATAACTGAAAATGGGTGCTTGGAATGGTGAAAATGGTGACAATTTGGCGACTTGACATCTCCCCCACCCCTGCATTTTTGCATGCCCTCATGCAAACAAGATAGTGTTGGAAACAAAGAGTTGCCTAATTTTTCAAATGTAACCAAACTTCTTGGTTATACTAGGAATATTATTAACATTCCTATTCTCTCATTTCATTCTTGTAAGCATGGAACTTGCATTGATTCCTTTCATTATCTCTTGTATTCTTTTTAATCTCACATGAGTTTTTGGACATATTCTCTCATAAAATCATATTTTACTCTCAAATCCAATTTATTGAGGCCATTGAGCATTAGGTGGAATGAAATAGCGTTCTTCTCTATGTTTTGGATTGTGAAACTAATTTGTACTTTGGCCATATTCTTTAAAGAGATTTCATACCACCCATTGTCTTCGTTGGACTAGTTCCCTTGCAATGAAGTACTGAATGTTTGATTGTCATCATGTTTAGCTATAAGTTTTACATTATTGCAAGAACATTACCCCATGGAGCCCATATACAATACCAAAAGAATTAAATAATGTAATTCCATTTTCTACCTTTAAAGAAATCCTCGTACCTTTCCATTAGTCCTTTTATAAATAGTATTGTCTTTGCCAATTTGGAGTCTAATCCAACCACTTGAGAGAGTTTTGAAATGTTATAAAAATGTATGTTACTTACATCTGCCCTTTGTACCATGTAATGGACCATATACTCTGCAACATTAATAATGTAACAATCATCAATTTTATCTCCTACTGCTTCCAAACAAACATCATTGGAACACATTACCAAGAAAGGAATAAATCTTCTTGCATTGGTAATAGCGTGCTTAATTTTCTTAATAAGATGAGCTTTCCGTTATACAACATTTTTGGCAATAGTTTCTAGCTGCAATGAAATTTACATACCACTCTTTTATGTGACATTGTCCAAAAATATACCCCACAGATGAAGTATAATATAAAAATAACTTAATGAAATTAACTATCAATGATAATAGAAAAAGTGGGTACCTGTACCAAGCCTTTTCTAGAATTTTCCGGAAAATTATGTTTGTTTTTAATCGATCATTTAAGTACAAGTTTTCTAGTAGCTTCCAGTAAAGTCCAAGGATAAGGGAGTTCCAAATAATAAAATACTGAAGTAAGTAGGTACAATGCTAGATGATCTCTCACCCAAAATCAATATACTCATTATAATGAGAATGCATTAAACAATTCCCATTTTATTTAGACAAGCCCTTCAAAAATATGTTTGCAATTACATGATTTGATATGGATGTAGCATAAAACTTCATTAATCAATTTCTCACAAATTATAAACTAGGTTTCCATGATTGTTTTAAGCGGGTTTCTACCATATTAATTCCTCCCCACACCGAAAATCAAAGCTATCTCATGCAGATATCTCAAGTTACAAGAAAAATTGTTGTAGGTGATGATGTTAAATTTACCAACGACTATAAATTGGATTTGTTTGAAATTTTTTGAGTAGGTTTCTACCATCTTAATGTCTTCCCACATTGAAAAGCAGAGCCATTCGATGCACATATCTCAAGTTATAGGAAAAATGGTTGTAGGTGATGATGTTAAGTTTCTTAAAGAATATAAACTGGGTTTTCTTGAAATTTAGTAGGTTTTTGCATCATACCTTAGTTCATATATCCTATGAATTTTTTGGCTATTTGACACATGGTTTGAAATATATACTTGAACCAATTTCTACATTTTTCTTCTACATGGATTGGGGTAGGCATTACTGAACATATTCATTTACATATGTATTCCCAGGGATTCCTAAAATAGTGCTGTGACCTGAATCAAACTCTAATGGTGATTCACTTGGTAGACCAAAGAAAGAAACAAATGGGCGGAGTTTCGACCATTAGGGAGAATGGTCCAGTAAAGGATAATCATTTTTCCTATGTCAAGTATATTGACGAAAATTAGGAAGAATGGTTATAGAGACCCATAATTACTCAAATAGAGTGTGGCCCTTCATCATTAAGCTCATTAGCATTAGGCACAAAATCACTTAGATAGAGTGTGTCCTTTGGAGATTCACCATGTGTCAAAATATTAAATAGAATGATGGTGAACAAAGACTAGTCTATATGCCATGTGTTAGATAGACCATAATTATGGTGACTAGTTGATGCTAATGTTGTACCACGTGTTAGGAGAACCAACTAGTATTGTAGTGAGGAAATACCATAGGTAAGAGGTACATACTAGAATTATGGTAGTCTATTGATGTTGTTGATATACCATGTGTCAAAGTTGTTTGGCTAGAATTATGGTAGTTGAATGATGTTGATACTATTGATGATTTGTTATAGCCATTTCTTAGAGATTTTTTTCAACAAAGGAACATTCGTCTAGCCATTATGAATACCTCCCTAGGTAAGAGGGAGTGTTGAATTTTTGTAGCTATGGTTGGTCTTCATAATTTATATTTTTTCCCTTGAAATGTATAATGAAATTTTAAGAAATGTTCTTCACGTCATTTTGATTATTTATCTCTTGAAAGAATTAATATAAGAAATGATCTTCATGTTGGATTTAAAAGAGAAAATTTTGAAATTTGAATTTTGAAGTTTTGGCTCCAAACTAGTTAAGTCATCCCTCCAAGTCAGCCCTAGTGAAGAGACACACCCATCCACAAAGAAAAAACACTATATAAAGAGGATTTTACCTCATCCACAAGGCACCATTTGAACTCACACGAGAAAGACAATTTATAGTCATTCAAGTGAAGATGACGAAGGAAAATAAGGATGAATTCATCTCTCCCTCTCTCTCTCTCTCTCTTGATGTCACAGATGTGAATTTTTGGGTGGTTTATGGGCATCATATTCTAGGCAGTCTGAATTTCTGGGCATATTCTAGGAGGTTAAAATTCAGCCTAGGAAGACCAAAGAGGGTTGAAGTTGTAGGGTAGAAAGTTTGATTGAATTGGCTTGACAAGAGGGATGCTTGATCAAGTTTGACTATAGCTTATTGACTAGCTACATTAGATGTATCTATTGTTGAACTGAAGAATTTCTCTCTAAGGAAAATGGTTGTATGGATTTCCCCCCAAGTGGAGTTTTCTGGGGTAAATCTTATGTTCACTTTGTAATTTCTTAATGATAAAATAGATTTGTCAAAAGAAAATATGCATCATTAGAGGTAATTATTAGTATTTCAAAAAATTGTGCTTGTATCTATTGCACTTGATTCAAAAAATTGTGCTTGTGCATATGTGAGGATTCAAATGAATATTATAGTAGTGGCAGTGTCATATATATCACTCACAAATGTGTAGGATGATCTTCCCATCGATGCGAGTAGTGAGGTCATCCAAATATGCCTCCATGATTTACTTGACGACATTAGAAGCATAAGACATGGCCCACTAGAAAGTAGCCCCAAATTTTTTAATACCAAAAGGAAGTTTCTTGTATGCCAACATACCCCAAGGAAAAATGCAACCCATTTTATGTTGATCTTCTAGTTTTATATGTACCTGGTTATAGCTAGAGAAACCACCCATCAAGGAAATGATCTCACTACTAATGCATTCATTGATGATTTATTCAATGAAGAGGGTTAGGTAATTATCATTTGGAAATGCCTGATTGAAATCCCTATAATTTACACAAACACAAATGATAACATGATTGTAATGACAAGGATGATGTTGGAAATCCATTCTATCAAAGGGAATTAGATAGATGAACTCAACTTTGAGAAAATTTTCGACTTTTGCCTTAATGGAAATAACTTTGTGATGAATGACTAGTAAAATTCATTGCTAAACTACCATAGATTCTTCATAAGTAATGATTTCATGCTCTAAAATTCAAGGATAAATGCTAGACATTTCTTCGTAGGGTCAAGAAAAGACGTTGCATAATTCTTTCAAAAGAGAAGCATAGGTAGCAAGCTCATCTAGAGTGCAATCCAACCCAATCATTACGTTTTCCATGACCCCAATTTTCATAGAAATATCAATGGGAATAACATGAAATATGTTTTCTAAGTTCCTCTTAGAGAACACATCGTGTGCCATGATAGGATCTTATGTCCAAATGGCATTTCATTATGAAATAAGGTGGTGTAATTCATCTTTCATATTCTTCGAATAATGGATGAAAGATGATTGATGATGAGATTCTTCCTAAGGTGGATTAGAGATCATTGTGGCTACTAGGATGGCCTCATCAAATGGCACCATGGTATTGAGGAAGTCACGAGAAATGGAATGATTGACAACCCATGCTAGAGAGGAATAAGCATCAAGCTCCACATCATGTGAGAGAATTAGCTCAGGGCTAGAATTTTTCATTTCGATAGCTTGATAGGCTAACTTTATGGGGATCAATGGCTTTTTGTCACCATACATGTCAATTTCCAAGGGAGAAGTAATTATCTAAAGATCACTAGGTCTACTGGAGTCATAAGTGACAAATGTGATCAGTTGGTAATGCTGGCAAACTATGACATGTCAAGAGGATTTAGAGGAAAAGTACCTATCAACAAAGAGTCTTTGAAAATCCCTATTGTAGGTTTTAACCCTGTATATAAATTACTTGCATACGAATTCTAAAAACAGAAAAGAAACTGTTGGGTTGTGTTATATTATTTCCACGACTAACCTACGTAGTGAAGGGGGGCGGGTAGCCCCCCTCTACGGGGTTCGGTGCAGCGCCCCGAGAAATTTTTTTTTGGACCCTATATTAGGTTGGGCAAACCTACCTATGGTTTTTCGGTCCATGGTTTTGGACGCGATGGTTTTCGGTCCATGGTATTGCATGCTTCGGCATGTATAAATATGTATTGTAACATTGAAAGGAATATAATGAAAAATCAAGCTGGTAGTCTCGGTTTTGAGATCCAGTGGGAAATCTCTGTGTATATGTGTTTTATGTTATGCTCTCGCATTTTTATTTTTCCTGTGATTTAGAATT
>APFE030555226.1:0-10342 GCA_000404065.3 Pinus taeda | reverse complement strand
ACCCACATTAGGGAGCCCCCATGGGCTATACTTATTAACATATTGTTACGTATTAATATTAATATGTTCTATATGTTTAGATTAATAATATAATAATGTTGGGTCCTTCTTTTTTGAAGGAATAGAAGTTGTGGAGGAAATTTTGGACAATGTTGTCGAAATTAGACCACCAGAAATGAAAGTGGTAATGGAATACTTGCTTTGGGACTTGTGCGAAGGAAACAAAGGCCACGAGTCGAAGAAGATGGAGCCTACTTTGATATATTCAAATAGAGAACCAAGGTAGCTAACCTATATATTGGAAATCCATGGATTAAGTGAGTGAGGGACCAAACACAAGATCAAGCGAATGTAACTATGAAACAAGTTAGGCGATGCTACAAAGTTTAGATCCTATTTCAATCTTAGACAATGTTGTATAATTTGGACTTTGCTGCAAAGTTTTGATTTTTTTGTAATATTTGGAATCTCAGCTATATGAGAGAAAGAGCGCTTACAGGCAGATATGAACATGTAATGACTTGTTTTGATACTTATTTTGAATTTTAATATCTCTACACAAGTCTATAATGTTTCACAAGATGTAATGGAGAGATTTTGGTGTAATTAGGCTCTGATGTTTTAATAATAAAAGTAGAATGGGGTCTTTTCTAACTGTTTATATGTTTTGCACCCCCGTTTAAAATTCTCTACATATGGTTACTTTTTGTTAAAATGAATGTATAAATGGTTGTGCAAGTTTTCTATATAGCTAAATCCAAATCACCTACACATTTTTATGGTTTCGGCTCACCTTGGGTGAGACACACCTTTGATTCAAGGGAGTGAAAATGTCAGCAAAATTCTACACTACATGAAAACCTTTTTTGGCACCCTAGGTCGAACCGTAGGTAAAACTTCAATTAAACTTTTTTACCAACAAATGATTGTGTTTCTAGGACCTTGATCTTCCTAAGGGGATTTATATCACACGACCAAGGTATATTCATCTGGATATCCAAAAATGGTGGCATGAGAGATTTGATTATTTTACTTTGCAGTAGGAAGAATTGAGACAATAGGATCTAAATTGGGTCAAAGGATAGGTTTTGTACACTGAACCTCCTTGTGACCAATACGAGATATTTTTGGGAAAGTTCCCCGAGGAGTTAGAAAATTGATTGAATCGAATTCACCATAAATGAAGTGGTTCGGTACAACCAAGGTTGTGCAAAACTTGGACTACAACTGATCTAGTTGACTTCATCGTTTGAATAAATATCTAACAAGAGTTGTTGAATTTTGGATTAACGTGAATATTGAAAGCTATATCATTGAATTTGGGATTGATAAGAAACAATTGTTCTCTTGTGTAGAAGCCATATTCAAATTTGGGTTATGAGGACAGTTGCTAAAAGATATTCCTCCCTGTATTAAAATATTTTTGGTTGAAGCCAGCTTGTTGGTGTTTCCACAAGATCAAATGGAAGTTTAAAATTTTAGTACTAGGGGAATGGATTATAGGAGAGGAATGTCATGCAGATGCGGGAGAATGAGGAAATTATTATAATATATCAAGAAGAGTTATGGAAGGTGAGATACTTCAAATCATTGCAATGGGAAAGAATAGTTGAAGAGTGGCAAGAAAGGAAGTTGTGGGAAGTTAGGGTTAGAAAAAGGGAGTTGCAATGCATAGGGGATGTTGTAAAATTTTCGGTGGTGCGGAATAAGGAAATGGAGACTCTGTAGTGGCAGAATGGAAGTGAGGGAGAAGGTTCTCTTTTCTGGGAAAATAGGAGCTTCCAGTGGTTGTGAAGTGGAGTGTTTAGAAGTGGTTACTTGAGTATGTGAGGAGTCAGAAGGTTGTCAGACACATGAGCCAACATTTCTGCCGATTATGTTATCAGATGAACAAAAACCATTAGATGATGATCTAAATTTTGCAATAAGGTGGATTTTCTTTGAGGATGATTCAGTACTAGAATATAGAACCCTGTAACATTGTAGAACAACTCCTCCTCTCCCTAACCTTCCCTTGGTGCCATATCAAAGTCCTGATCTTCTCTTTCTAAAGGTATACAATTTTATTAATGTTTAGTTATTCCATAAGGGTAAGGGTAGTTTTATTGGTGTTAGTCAAGCAAGCTCAGCTTGTTGTTCTCAACTAGGTTCCCAAGGATTCATACTTTTTTCTTCAAAATAGTCAAATATGGCCAAAATCATAGTTGACTCACTTACTAGATACCCAAAGTTTGTAGGAAGGGGGGTTGAAGATGTTGAAAAACACTGGTATTTATGTGAAGTTGTTTGGAGAGCTTTTCAGACACCTGACGCTACTAAGATTATTTAATTTCAAACTATGCTATGGGATAGAGCATTGAGATGGTTTATAAAATGGATCGATGCTAACCCCAATGCTAGTATAGATTTGGTTAAAAATGAATATATTCAAGAATTTAAGTTATGTCGCCAAATCAACAAGGATTGGCAAAATTATTAGATATTCACCAATGGGAGGGGAAATCTACTTAACAATGTAACAACATTTTAAAGGTGCTATCAACAAACATTGTTATCCCATTGATTCACATCATCAAAGAGATTAATTCATTAAGGCCCTATTACCAATGACTCACATTCTATTGTCTTAGTAGAAGATTGATACACTTCACGATTCCTTGGAACAAGCCATGCAGATAGAGGCTATGGCCTGTTATCCAAAGAACTGTAGAATTTTTATTTATTCAACAGATCCTGCTATTATGGGCCTTCATAATAATATTGCTACCTTGATAGAAAAACTAAAAGATCTTGAACCTTTATAGTCCGTGAGACCTCATATTTTGTGTACACACTGTCATGCTGAAGGACATCATGTTACAAAGTGCTAGCGAATGAGGGGGTTGGGACTATCTAGTGCTCCTATGGGACCTCCTCCATCGGAATCCCCTAGAATTATGAAAATATTCTATGCTCTTCCCTTTTTAGGTCATATGCAATTCCAGCCATTTCCAAATCCTCAAGGCATGTCTTTGAATGATTATTGTGATATATTTCAAAGTTTTGGTCATTTACCTCATCTACGTCCTATTCTACAAAGTACTCCAATTTTCCTAATAACTTGTTCTATGAGTTTTTTGGATCACCTAATCATCATATGAATCAACGTTGGTCCTTAGATATTGTAGCTGACCACCTTGATCATTCAACCTTTCATATTAATAAGACTCCCCGAAGATGAGCAGGGGGAGCTCCAAGAGGAGGAAGATCAAGCGAAAGAGGCCAATTAGGTTTTATGACTATGATAAGGAAGGACATGTTGTGAGAGAATTCACTATGCCACGAAGACCTTGGTGTTCATACTATTGAGTGAATACCCATGCAACTGAAGATTGTCCTGAACTTATTTCTCGGTGGGAGGAATGAAACCAGGCTAAACAAGCTAATTCATTTTGTGAAGAACCTTAGGATCCTAGTCCTACAATTCAACCCAATATCAATGTTGTTACAAGGGGAGGGAAGAAGAATGGAGCTGATATTGGGACTCTTGATCAGCCATCCATTATAGGACTTACATCTCCAATGAAGTCTTATCATCTAAATCAACACAAGGATTACTATAGGGATGTAGTTGAACTTTTCCAATTATTGATCTCTTCATAAGGATATCACAATGAACAACATGAGAAAGTAAAGGTACATGAGCAGAAGCATTTTCTAGAACCTTTCCAACCAATAATGAATTGCCTTAAGTTATTTCTACAAATTATGAATGATGGAAAACTCACAGGTCAGTTGTGGAAAAAGTTAAAAACTATTGTTAAGGATGATGTTTCTTCTGAAGAACCAATGTTTACAAATTTAACTGAGGAACATTCCAAGTGGGTACGATGGAACAAGAAGAGAACCATAAGGGATTTATAGGTAGAGGCTCAGATTGAAGGGTTTAAAATTAAGGATTTCATGTTGGATTTGGGGTTGGATGTCAATATTATGCGGAGGAAATATCGGAAATCCCTCAGAAAACCCAAGTTATTATTTCCCTTTATTTAGTTGCAAATGGAAAATAAATATTGTATTCTTCTTGTTGGCAGATTACAGGATGTTGAAGTTGATATTGTTTGTATTAAAACTTTTGTAGATTTTGAAGTTATTGATATAATTGGAGATAAATATTAATATCCAACTTCATTGGGCATTGACTGGGCTTTGAAGAGTTATGTAGTCATTGATATCAAGTGGGAAACCGTGACTTTTGAAGTAGATGGCATGAGGGTCATACAATCTCTTGCTCCTTATCAAGGCTCAAGATTTACTGAACCTATGGATGAGGTTTAGTCACCTGATTTATTGGATTAACTATATCAACTGACTACTGGGAGGCACGAAGATTATATTAAACCAACAATAGATGGATCTATTATTTGGTGGAGTATTGAAAGTATTGAAGTTGGATTTAAGGCTATGATGGAATATTGGAAAAAAGGAACTCATGAAATTCATTCTCGACATTGTGTTGTTGTTTGATGTGTCTGCTAGGTTAGTACTGAGCTATGCGAGTATCCTATTTATAACGGTACTAATTATGTAGTAAATTTATTAAAGAAATTGACTCTTTAATAGAAAAAATTGAAAATATTCCTTTAATGAGTGTTGTTTTGCAAGAAACTCACGCAAGTTGGTGGGTGGCCCATCCGGATCAACTTCAAGATTGGAGCACCATTAATGTTGTTCTTTTGTATCAGTTTATTCCTCCAAATGAGATTTGCAGTAGAATCCTTGCTTATGATGGTCGTACTTTCTCGCAAGAGCATGTTGAGCATTGTTTTTCTATATGGTAGGTTCATGCCCTAGAAACTTAAATGTGGACACATCTATTTATCCATTCATTGGGAAATATTCCACAAGCTTGGTATTTGCAGGAGGAGTTAAGATGCCAAACAACAAATTGGGAGGTGTTGTCTACCCAATTCTCTAGAGACTTTTCCTTCTCTGATGTTGATAGTAAGATAGTGCAATACCTTAGAGATATCATAGGGTATTTTTTTAGTTGGGGATGCTTTATCGCAATGCAACAGGTATGGAAACTTTGCGCACCAGTATGACTCAGGGTTTCATGAAGCTATGCTTTGTAGCAAAGATAGTAAAGATTCAAATGATGACCTCGATGAGTTGAGAGATTTTTCTTCTAAAGTGTTTCTAGGGAATGGAAAATAAAATAGGATCCTATAGATGATGCTCCACATCTTGCAACCTCTTAAGTTGAAGATGATGAATATTGAGATAGAAGATAAACCAAATCTTTCTTTTGTTGGGGACTATTGGGATGATCAAAGCACTGAGGAAATTTTTTATCTACTCAAAGAATATGAAGATTTATTTCCCTATTCTATTTCATAATTAAAGGGAATTAAAGGAGATTTGGGAGAGATGAAAATAACATTGAAGCCAGATACGAAGCCAGTTGAACATCGACCTTACAAATTGAATCTGCAAGTTAAGGAGAAAGTAATGAAGGAAATTGACAAAGTGCTAGTTGTTGGCCGTATATTATTGGTTGATGAAGTTGAATGGATAAGCCCCATTGTCATCCAAGATAAGAAAGATTCAGGAAAAATTCGAGTGTGTGTTCACTATCGTAGTCTCAATAATGAATGTGTGTATGACCCATTTCCAATTGCTTTTAGCAATGAAGTCTTCGATAATGTTGGGGGTAATGAAGCCCATTCTCTTACTGATGGTTTCTTGGGGTATCACCATGTTCACATTGCGAAACAGGATAAGAAGAACACTTTAACTATTGAATGGGGATCCTATGGTTATATTTTTATGCGCTATGTGTTGAAGAATTCCCGAGTTGTTTTCTAGTGCATTGTTATTGATTCTTTCCATGCATATTTATATAAGTTTATTGAAGTCTACATGGATGATTGGATTGTTTATAGTTTTCTCAATCATCATCCTAGATTGATGAGGGTCATGTTTGATAGGTGTAGACAACTTCAAATATCTTTGAACCTGTAAAAATGCAATTTTGTTGTGCTTTTTGGAACATTGTTGGGGAATATCATTTGCAATGAGGGAGTTTGTGGGATATTCTGAAGGTCATGGTAATAATGAATATGACACCACCCACTTACTTCTAAAATTTTCATTCCAGTTTGGGACATACTAATTATTATCAAAGGTTTATAAGAAATTATGCTTCAATTACAACTCCACTTGAGAAGCTTCTTAATAAATTTGAACGCTTCATGTGGTCTAGTGAATGTGATGTTAAGTTTGATACATTGAAGGATAATCTTACTAGTGCACCCATTCTTAGATACCCTGACTGGAACAAACAATTCCATGTCCATGTTGATGCACCTGGAAAATCATTGGGAGCTATAATAACACAACCAGGTGAAGGAAACATGGATCATCCTGTCTATTTTACAAGTAGAGAACATTCCAATGCAGAGAAGAATTATACTACTAGAGAATGGGAATCTTTATCTATGGTATATTCTCTCCAAAATTTCTAACATTATTTGCTGAGAGGTCCCTTCAATTTTGTCACAGACCACCCAATGCAGAAATATTTAGTTAATAAGCATGTGCTTGAAGGAATAATTTGTCAATGGTTATTTTTATTACAGGAGTTTACTTTTAAAGTGATTGTCAAGTGGGGAATATCCAATGTGGGGCCAGACCATTTGTCTAGGTTAGAGTTAGGAGAATCAGGGGGATCATATGATGATCAGTTGTCAAATGCTCATTTGTTTCATATTAAAGTTGTCCCTAATTACCTAGAATATTTTTCCCTTTTCTTGGTACAGGTCAATGTCCTCCTGATTATACTATGGTGCAGAGGAAGCAATTGGTGGTTAGATCAATATGCTATCAAATTATTGCAGGAAAACTATATAAAATGGGTGTCGGTCAATTTTTATGCCATTGTATCCTTGATCATGAATGCAAAGGTGCATTATGGAAATGTCACAATGGGGTTGCAAGAGTTCATCTTGGAGGGAAAGCTACTACTTAGAAATTTCTGCAAGTTGGCCTTTCGTGGCCGAATCTCTTTAAGGATGCAAAAGAATACGCAAAGAGTTGCGATGTCTTTCAGTGGGTTGGCCAAACATTGCATTTTGATGAAATACCTTTATATCTTGTACCAAATTTTGTTGTTTTTAATAAATGGGCAGTTGATTTCATTGGGCCTATTCATCCTCTTGCTCGTCATTTGAATGCTCAAGATATAATTACCATGGTGGATTATTTGACTCGTTGGGTAGAATTTGTTGCAGTTAAATATTGCACTAATGATATGGATGCTTTGTTTATATTTTAAAAAAATATTACCATGTTTGGTTGTCCATGAGGTCTTAAAAGTGATTCAAAATCCTATTTCGTAAATGAAACTGTCGAGGCTCTACTACAAATTTTCATGACGAACACCATAAGGGAACTCCTTATCATCCAGAAGCCAATGGGACTATGAAAGATTTTAATAAAATTTTAGAGAAAGGACTTATTATTGTTTTCTCTACAAACAAAGATGATTATGATGAATGAGTTCCTGCTACTTTGTGGGCCTACTGAACTACAGTCAAGCGGCTTCAAAAGTAAATTCCTTTTGAACTGGTTTACGGGAAAGAATTTGTTATTCCTGTTGAGTTTATTATTCCTAATATTTTCATTTCTCATGAAAATGGAATTTCTTAAGATGAGCCCATTCTTGAATGAGTGCATGAATTATCGTAGCTAGATGAGTCCTGATTTCTTGCTTATTTTCATCAAGTTATTACGAATGAGTGCCATTTTCGCGGGTGTCACTCCCTCTAATCATCCAGTACTCTCGTTAGGCCTGGTTCAATATATCTCATATTTCTTGTTATCTTCTAATGGTTTTGTAGTGAATGAGAAGTTTCCAACTCTTTTGCAACCACCAATTTCCCTAGTTTCATCTCCAAAAGAAAGATTCGTAGGAAGAAAGGTTAGTATTCTTTGTCAGTGGCCCTTCTCTTCTTATAAGAAAGGTAGAGATTTAGTCATTTATTTTAGAAAGAGGAAAACATACATCCTGTATAAATGGCCCTACCTATTTATCTTATAGGGTTTAAACAATTCAAACTTAAATGATCTTAGTCTAAATTCAAAATTGAACAGAGAGATGTCACCACCTACCCAATGATGGGATCCACAACATTGATAGAAACATAGCATTAGCATAAGGTCTTCACCATTCCCTTACTCTCGGTCCTTTACATAGTTATACATATCCCTAGCCCCTTGTTTATTGAGATCCACATTATGCATACTTGAGTAATCCATAAATCGCCAAAGAGTCAAATGCTTGGGAGCTAGATCATGATGCTTATGATTGTCCGAGTCTTTAGAGAGTCGGATGCTCCAGATTGATCGAGCAATTACGACCCCGAAGTTACTAATTCCAGTGCCTCTAGGGGAACAACACCTATACTATAGAGAGAGCCTATATAGAGGTAATTTATTTCAGTAAATTCTTGGATTTGAAGTAAAGGTTGAAGAACTTGAACCAGAACGAGGAATTTAAATTCCATTTTTTTAAAATTAAAATATGTATCTATTTTGTCTTGGATTTATGGTATTGGACTCACTTAATGATCTATAACATGCTTTTTAAGGTTTAACCTGAAACGAGTGACCTATTTTCTGTTTTTTCCCTGAAATCTCTGTCCATGTATATCTGATTCGTTATATGTCTATGATATAATATTCTTTGGCCTTAATGGGCTTTCCATGAATCTTTATCCCTACTAAGTTTTCTATTTTTGTATTATGAATGAAAAGAAAAAGCTAGTATAGGTTTATACTACTATAATAATAAAAAACACTTAATCTTATTAGGGGAATTGTTGTACCCGTGTGCCATTAGACTGTGGCATTCTTTATCCACTTGGGCGAAGGCTCAATTGACTATAAACTTGTTGCATAATTTGTTTATTTCATCTACTATGGAGAAGATGTTAGACCCAATCATCACTTTCACATATCTAAAAAATGAAAATTAGTTTCAGTGGTGAACTGGTGTATTTATTTAATTTGACCTAGTATGGTGAATCATCATGACTCACAGTTCAAAAATCTTCTTAAGCAATATATTATGGAGGGTGTAGACTACATAGGAAGGTGTTAAGCTACATTACCCTTCATATACCAAAAATAAAATCCTAGAAAGCACATTGTAAAAGGAATACAAAACCATCAATGAAACCCATATTAAAAGCTAATATTGATAAGTATGTTAAAAAATAATATTAAAGAGTAATAATTATGTGAATTTATGTTTTACGAAATAGATTAAGTAAAATTATGCCAAAAGACTTGTTTATCTTGGAATAGGGTTTCTATAATTCTAATTTAATTAGTACTCATTACTATGTAGATGGCCCAGATTTAACCTCCACATTATTCTTTTTGTTCTTTTAATTAAATTGTTTAACTTAAAAAAATATCATATCAACAAGTGTCATATGCACTCACTTATGATTTTTTGGACATATGGTATTAATAAGGTATGGTTTTGTAACGAACTTATATTTACATGTTAATGAATTTCCATGGTAAAGTGGGAGTAAATTTCAATCATTAGGATCCTTATTCTATATTTTAGAAAGGAAGGAAAAAATAAATGTAACTATGTTGTGAGAAATATGTGTGTATGTTTTTTCAATAAAAAATTATTATCAATTAATGTATTTTTTTCCAAATATTTTCGTTCTAAATTATATAAACTATTATTTTTTCCATATTGCTAAGTACAAAATATATTTAAATGTAGAAGTTTTAATTAAAATAAAATACTTACTTGAAAAATTTAACTTTTCAAAAAATGACCATAAGCCAAAAAAAGAAGAAAAAACACATTAACATTATTTATCCTCTAAAAATGTGAAGAATACTATACTAGTGTAAAAAATCTAAGTTAAAAACCAATATTGATAAGTACCTTAAAAATGATGTTAATGAGAATATTTGAGTCAATTTATGTTTTAAAAAATAGATTAATTATAATTATCTCAATGGATATGTTTATTTTGGAATGGCGTTTTTAGAATTCTAATTTAATTAAGAGTAATTATGAAGTAGATAACATTTTGAAATATTCATATTAGCCTACAGAAATGAAAGATTGAGATTTTTCTATGTTCTTTTAATTAAATTAATTAACTAAAAAACATCATATCAACAAATGCCATATAAAGTGAGTTATGATTTTTGGGCATATAGTATTAAAAATCCATGATGTTGTAACAAAATCTATATACATATTGAGAATTCCCATGGTAAAATTAAAATGAATCTTCATAATTAAGAATTTTACTTCATATTTTTA
>APFE030555222.1:0-62059 GCA_000404065.3 Pinus taeda | reverse complement strand
ATTGTTTGGGACAGAAGGTTTGTGTTTTATCTCAGCTGTAAAGCAATGTTGGGGTTCAAAAGGTAGTTTACAAGTGCTTGCAAATGTAGCCAAACTATGAGCATGAAGATTATGGGTTCTAGGAATTTTGGTAATTTGAAATTTAGTGAAGGAATTTAGTATTTCAGCAGCAGCAAACCTATAAGATCTCAGTCTTTTGTCATTAGTGACAAAATTTCCCTTTACTTGTTGGATAATTAGGTCTGAGTCTCCTAGGATTGAAACTTTTATGGCTTTTAAGGATTTTTCTAGCTTTAGGCCTAGTAAGAGAGCTTCATATTTTTCCATATTGTTGGTGCACCTGAAGTTTAACCTATAGGCTCGGCCCTCTGCATGATTGTTTTGTTTGTTATGTATCCAAACCCCTGCTCCTGCCCCTAATTTGTTGACTGACCCATCGAATTCAAGAAACTAGA
The DNA here is from genome assembly GCA_000404065.3 of Pinus taeda. Lineage (NCBI taxonomy): Eukaryota > Viridiplantae > Streptophyta > Pinopsida > Pinales > Pinaceae > Pinus > Pinus taeda. The sequence goes on along the minus strand of APFE030555222.1, from coordinate 61,604 downwards.
GGACTTCTTGATTAAGGGAAGATTTGCCAACTAGTGTGGGACTTGGCATCAACAATTTGAGATTTTGGCTTACATTTGGTTTGTCTTCTTGAACAGTTTTGTTTATTGATTTCTCAACCATTATTTCTAGATCAGCAGTTTCTTCATTTATATGCCGATCTTGTTTGAGTGTCTGGGTTTCTTCATCACTTGTGGGACTTGTATTTTCATTGAAGAGAATGTAGGAGTCTATGTCAGAATGGACAGCATATATGGGAAAGTTTTGAGGTTTTTCTTCACTGCTGACCATGTATTTCATAAGTGACTCTCTATATAGCCTCTTGGGTTGACCAAAGACTGATATGGTGGCATATGACATGTCTAATTGTAGGGAACCTTGGAGTTTAGCCCCCCATGATCTTGATAACAACATTCCATATTTGGGTGGGATATCAGCAACTACAACATCCATTAGAATTGTTTTATTTGGGTACTGGACAAGTGACACACAAAGATCTTTTATTAAGCCTAAACATTTAACTTGGCTGGAGTCAAATGAAAATAGGTCCTTATAAGGTCTTGTAATGTCTAGGTTGAGCCTCTCCATCACTGATTTAGGCATAAGGTTATGAGAGGCGCCTGAATCAAACATTGCATTATGTAGTATCTTATCATGAACATGCAAGCTGACATAGAAAGGTAAGATCCCTGTAACTGTTGTCTTTCCATCAACCTCTGGACCGAAAAGCAATTCTGGGGTGTCATCTAAAACATTGACATTATCTTTATTATGAGTAAGTTGAAGGGACTTCTTGATTTGTTGTTTGTAAATGTCATGCTTGGCTAGTTCCGAAAGAGGAATAGCTATCTTCAATTTGCCAATTTCAGCTTCTAAGTCAAAAGGTCTTTCAGATTGGATCTTGGTATTGTGGGTGACAACCTTTTCCTTGTTCATTAAGTTTTCTTCTTGATTCTTATCTTGATCTTGAGGCTTATCCTTTTTACTCATCTCTTGAGGAGTATTACTTGGATTAGGCTGCAAAGGTGATGCAGCCATTGGCTGTTGTTTTGAGGGAAATAGTTCAGTAACTTCTTCAACGGTTACTTCATTTGTAATTGAATCGGTTTTGTCATGTGGCTCTGTGACTATGGCTCTTTTGGGCTGCAGGCTATCCTTTGCTTTTTCAGGGTGTGTTACATTTACAGTTCTGCTTCTTAGCTTGTATTTCTTATGAACGTCATAAACAACTGTGTCATAACCTTGTTTAAAGTCAAATGACTCACCTAACTTGGTTTGGAACTGCTTAATGTCATCCTCCTTATGATCTTCATGACTCAGAAAAACTTGTTGTTCATCATTCAGGCCCATTAGGTTAATGTGGGTGTCATCTACTTGCTCATTTGAAGTGGATGCTTCAGTATAGTTTTCCTAGAACGGAGGTCTTATCTCTGGATCAGAACTGGCCTTGCCAACATTTGGGTTTTGATTTCTCCTAAAATTGGGATTCCTGATAGGGTTATTTTGTGGTGCTTCCCATGATGACTTTCTCTCAACTGATTCTACTCTGTCACCCAACCTTTTCATGCCAGTGAGTATTGCATCCAGTTTCTGATCAAAGGCTGAGGGTTCTTCTTTGAAGGTGGTTCTCTTTCCCAATCTTTCCCTGTTTCTTTTGGCAATTAGGTTAGCCTCTACTGTGACAGCCACTTTTTGGGCATCTTCAAGGGTTTTAGGGGCTCTTTCCTTCAACTGATATGCCATATCAGGGTCAAAACCATCAGGAAATTTGTACAAAGCTAAATGAGGAGGAGGTCTTAAATTCTGTGGTATTGCGTTATATACATTGTTGAATCTTGCACAATACTCCAAAACGGTCTCCTGAGGACCTCGTTTGATTGTATCATATTCACCCAGTATGTGAAAGGGATCTTTCTTCTTTTCCCATCTATTAGTAAAGGCTTGGTAAAGCTCATCAAGAGTTGTTATGGTATTTGCAGTGAGTGATCTAAACCAGGTTCTTACATCACCTGTCAGGCTCTGAACAAAAATTCTCATTCTCACACTGTCATCATCAATTTCATAGTTCTCAAAATGATCTTGCATCCTTCTGGCATGCTGAATAGCTGTGAAAGGGCCAGTGGAGTCAAAGTATGAGATTTTGGATTGGTAGTCATGAGGTAGGGCTGCAGCATTAGCAGGTAACTGCAGGGGCGCATATCTATTAGCCATATTTACAGGGTTTATAGGATTAACAGGGATAAACAGGACAACAGGAATGATTGGGACAACAGGGGTAATAGGTATGGTAGAAACTACAGTGTTGGTCAAGGGAATATGTGCAGTGTATGAAGGTGTGAAAGGAGGGCTTTGAGATGTAGACGGTGAACTAGGGGAACCAGGGGTAGACCGGAATAGAACCTTGATTGGAGTGGGAACAGGGTTAAGGTAAACTGTCTTAGGACTCAAGTCAGAAGGATTTTCCTGTCTTTGCTGCTTCCTAATGCTTTTAGGGATAGTGTTAGGGTTTTCAAAAACAGTTGGTGGATTAGGGTCAGGATTTGACCTTGTATACCGTTGATTCTTCTTGGGAGCCAGCTTCTGAACTTGTTTTTTGAGTATTTTTAGAATTTTCTTGTATCTGCAAGGGCCAGACAAGATTTTGGAATGGCTGGGTATATCCCAAAGCTAGCATGAAGATAGACTGAAGCAGATTTTATGTAAGCTTGTTAATGTAAAACAGAAATAGTTTTGAAGGCTTCCTGGCTGACATTCAGGCTTCACCTGTAGCTTTAGGAAATATACAGCAATTAGAAAATCCTGAGGAATTCCCCAGCGGAGTCGCCATTTATGTTAACACCCAAGTTGTTCCCTATGACTCCCAAGGGAATACGGCTGGGGTAGCCACTAACCAAGCTTTGGATTATAGGTCCTAGCCTACCTATAATCAGAGAGGGCTATCTCTTTAAGTTTTGGCTTTGTTTTGTGAAGATTTTAGGCTAGTTATAATTTTCAGTTTTTGTTTGAGACTTTGGTTCTGAACTGTTGTTGTGAGAAGGGCATGAAATGTGTGAAAGATACTAGTCCATTGGGTACATGGAGTCATAAATCTGAGACAGTCCTGGTGCCTGTGATGGAGAAAGTTTTACTGCAAGGCTAGATGGCTATTCTTAATATAACTTCTAATTAGTGAGCGAAACAATGAGAAATCGAATTACAGACAGTGTGATAACAATTTGAACAACAATTTCTACTTAGTAGCATACACGAATTACTAAATAGTAACTGTGAAATTTTCAGGGTTTATTGGGGCAGTTAAGAATTCCAATTAAACAGCTGAAGTCATAGAAAACATTTATAATGAAGATAGATTGAGATCAGGTTGTCTCCATGGACAAATCCTGATCTATTCTTTTTCTTTCTTCCTAGATTTAGAACAACATATGAGAGTTGTGAGCTTAAACAAATAGCAAAACATTAACAGAGATAGAGAACACTTATTATATTAAGCCATAGCACTAGAATCCTGTAGCATTCAATGGTTCCAACACAGCATGCATCAGTAAGACCCAATTCCTGTAAACTCCAAAGCTTTATTTATATCATCCTTTCAGCAATTACAGCCAAGTTCTCCTTTCTTCATAAGAAAAACAACAATCACCACCCTTTGCAAGCTTATGTGAGGGGGAATATATACAATCGGTTTTACAAAATATCTAAACCGCCGAGTCATTTGATGGATTAAATACGCTCACCAACTTTACAAAATAGCAGATAAGGAAGTTATTGCTACCCTAAATGTAAGATAAATAGTCTTTAATTCTGTCAGAACTCTTCTTGACCTTTGGAGGACACTGAGTCGGTTGAGCGTTCTGCATTAATGCTGAATGATGTGTCTTTATATTCTGTCATGTTGTAGCTTTCTCGGCCTTGTTACCTGTAGCGGTCAGTGTTGCTTTTGGTGGCCGAATCTTCCTGCTGAGTTGGCTCATTCCACTTTTTCCAGTCATAGCGTATGCATCATATTTTCTGAATATGATGACTTATATTTTTCGATGACAAAACTTTGATGAAAACCTCCTGCTTATAGTAACAACTGTATCATTGAGGTCCACCATTCCTGTGTAGGCAATTGATGCCTCAAAATTGCATCTAAGGTTTCATCTGCCTCTGTGTATTTGTAGAAGTTTGGAGGTACTTCAAACAAATGTCTGATTTCATTCATAATAAAAAATAAGTTCTCTATTCTGTCATAGAGACTTTGCCCAGATGCTGGCCCTGTTACCTGTGAAGTGCTTGATCCTTGACTGATCTGATTGGTGGCAAATGTGTTCACCCTTTTTGCATAAATCTCATGTGATAGCAGTCTCCCTACACTGTTCAGCAAGCTAGGAAGACCTCTGCCCTGTAATGCTGCAAACTTGTCCATGAATTTGTTGACCTCTGTTTGCATGTCCTGGCTTCTTCTATCCAATGTCTGCACTAGGCTTTTCAATGTGAGGACCCTCTTTATCAGCTGGATGGTTTCAGTTCTATTGGAGATTCCTATTGCTGCCAGCTGAGGACCTGTCCGGTTATTAAGCACATTAATCATTCTGTTGGCTATCTCAGGCATACTGCCTAGAGATGCCCTTGCTCTATGGACTTCCTTCTGTGCTTTGCCTATGAGCTCCATTTTCTCATGGATGGTCTCAATATATTGCCACTGATCGGTTATTGATTGGCCAATGTGGATCCACAAAACTGTCTTGACCTCAGCCACCACTTTGTCAAGGGTGAGCTCTTTCTCCAGCTCCTTTATCTTCTCTTTGAGAGCTTTTATTTCTCTCCCTTTTTCAGCCACATTTTGCTTGGATTTGTCATACTTTTCATTTAGCTTAGCCAAATTCTCCTTGGCTCCATTCAGCTCTGTCATCTGGGCTTCTAGGACCTTGATTTCACTCATCAATTTCTGCATATCAAGGCTCGGAGCCTGCTCTGAGGTTTGTGCTGGTGCTGATGTTGATGTTGATGGAGCTGCCTGCTCTGTGGGAGGAGCAGTAGTCTGTGGGGGCTCCTCAAGGTTTATGACCTCTGGAGGGGGCTGTGAAGTCTGACCTCCTTCTTTCTGCTGTAGGGCTGCCTGCAGTGCAGCCTCTGTGTCCTCCAGCTTCCCTTCTGTTTGCACTAGCTGTTTGTGCAGTGCTACCAGCAATGTTGCTACCTCCTGGTCTTGTCTTTGCTGGGCAACCTCTTCTGTTTGAGGGTGAATGGTTGCTGGGAGCTTAATCTTTTTTCTTAGAGCTGCAAGGTCTGCATCTCTTATTTTGAGCAGCGATTTGAGCAGCGATTGTATGCCCAAGCTCTATGATTATATCCTCCAAAGACCTGATCCTGTTGTCTTTGGCCTGAGAGGATGCCTTATCCAAATCAAGTTGGGCAGCTGTATTGTTTAGGCTGTTTTCCAACCTATTAGCCAACAATGTTTTATCTGTCAGTGTTGCATAGACCATCTCACCCGTTTGCTTGTGAAGTTCTATTTGGTCCATAGGGTTGATGTCCTTGGCAAGAACCTCAAGGTTGGTTCTTATATAGTCTGTAGCTGACTGTGGCTGTAGCATAGTGGGCATGAAATGACTCATGGTCATTTTCCCTTCTATGATGTCATACGCTGACATAAGCCTCTGTTGATTGGTAGGGGCCATCTTAAGCAACTGGTTGTAGATTTGGAGCCTGAGTGGCTCATTTCTCCTTTTAATATCAATAAATTGTTGCTTGATGCCTGTCTCTGCTCTCCTTTGCTGACTTGAGGAGCTGACCTCTCCTCCAAGGGTTCTTTCTTGTTCCTATTGAAAGGAACTGGTAGATGCCTCCATGCTCGGTGGGCCCATGCCCAATGATTGCCCCATAGGCATTTCTTCCTCTGAGAGGGGATTCAATCTCTGTCTTTTCTCCCCTTGATTTGTGGATGTGGTGAGGGGAGTCTCCTGCTCTCTATCCCTCTTCTTTCCCTTTTCCTCTTTCTGTGGAGTTTGCAGCACTGATGCCTCCACTACCTTTTCTTGCCCAGGAGGCATATTCTCTTGAGCCTGTTTCTCAGTAGTTGTTGGGGCTTCAGCTGTTTGTTCTTGTTGTATAGGCTGCCCCTCTTTTTGCTGTTTTTCTTGCTGTTCTACCTCCTTTTCTGCTTGTTGTTCTGTTTGCTGCTCTGTCATAGGAGGTGGTTGTTCCTGCTCCATCTGCTTGTCTTTATCCTTGCTTGATTCATGTTGGGCAGTTCCGGCTGCTTGCTGCTGGGCTGTGGAAGATGAGGCAGCTGCTCCAAGTTGCCTTTGACAGGAAGAAGAAACCTGCCCACAATTTTCCAAGTCAGCCTCTTTTTCAATATTCTTCGCTTCTCTTTGTAGCATTTGCTCTCTACCAATTGGCTCTTCTAGGGTGCCCTCTTTCCAGCTTAAAGAATTGGCATACTGCTCAATATGAGGCAGTCTCACGTGAGCGTAGCCACCCAATTTGTATTTTACCCTACTGAGGGAAATGAAATGATTAGGGTCATAAGGCACCCATTTGAAGCTGGTTTGCAGTTTGAGGGTCTCTAGAATCATATCAGCTTCCTTCCATCCTTCCTCCCTTTTATTGTATAGAAATGGGCCTAGCTGATTTCTCACCTTTAGTTGCACCTTCTTGTTTTTACTTTGGAAATGGACAAAGTCTGCATTTCCAAACTGCCTAAAGTACTCTAGGGCAAAAAGTCTCATAGGGACATATCTTGGCAGCCTATAAGGATTCAACTCACAGCCATATATTCTGATTACTGTATGGTGTTGGTAAAAGTACCAATCACCAATGTTGTAGGCCTTTGAGAGGTGAAGAATTCTTTGCATTTCCTCTGTCAATCTGGGAGGAGGGACACCCAATAACAAGGTCATAGCTGGATGGATAAAAAGGTCTATGAATTCACAGTAGGTGTAAGGTGAATAAGCTAAATGATGAAAGACTGAAGACCAAAACACTACAGACCTTGGGCTTCCCTGGGCATTTAGCTTCTTGAGAGGAACAGGGAAGGCATCAGGCTGATAAAATAAGAATAAGTGATAGATGTACCTAGTGTATTTGAACACCTTTTCCCTTTCTAGATTCATCAATTGTTCATGAATCTTATTGGCAATGTATGTGGCAAAATCATAATGCACGGCAGGAGGCATTCCAGGGGAGAAAATCGACAGCATGGCCATAATGGTTTCATCAACATCCTCATATGTCCCATAACCCAGGATGTAACTGATCAAATCTACCAGCATTTTGCCCAGCTCATTAAGATATTGATATGTTATAGGAAGGGTGGTGCTCATAGCTTCAAATTTTGGCTGAATAAACAACTGATTAATCTTGGCAATCTGAGCACTGGACAGCTTGCCCCCTTTCTTTATGAAGTCATTGAAGGAGAGAGGAGTTAGGGGCTTTGAAGTGTGAAAGTGCAGCATCTCATTAATGGCCTCAGGGGAGATATGGAACAATACTGAGCCTAAGGGGCTGAGAACAGCTCTCTGACAGGGGTCATAGCTGGAACGGCATTGATTTATCAAGTCTGGGAGGACATTGACTTGAGGGAGATTGTAAATGGGCAGGTTGGAGTCCCAAATCCCTAAGATATCAGCTCCACTGAGATATTGGACTTTTAACTCATTTAGCAGGTGGATATTGAATTTGGAGGTCATGGCAGTGGAGTCTAGCATCTGGTAATCTCTATCACCCAGGGCCTTCCACTCTAGCTCTCTGTGTGGGGCATTCAGAGGTTGAACATTTAGGGCTACTGGTGTTTCCATGGCTAGGTAGTACTTGTGACATATACTGGAACTGGTTTCAGTGGGCAGGACAACACAGAGGGCTATTTTTGCAGAAGTAAAGCCAATTGTAAGGGAAAATGAGGTAACTGTGGTGACAATGGTGTAGAACGCTCAAAGGGAGTTAATTGAGCGACTGCAGGGACTAGCAACACTGTTTTCCCAGTGAATTAGTGCTTCTCAGGTTTTCAGTCCATGAATGCGCGGACAGAGTGTGAATTTAGGAAAAGGTGACTATATGTGGGTTCAGCAGGTGAATTTCGACCGTACAACTGTAAAGGAATGCTGGTTTACTGGGAATTTTCTGGTAAATACAGGTTGCCTGACTCGTGTTAATTCAGTTCTGGAGAATTATGGACATAAGCAAGCTCTGAGGGGATGCTTTGGGTAAATACCTGGTGAATTGCCGGCAATGGTCACAAATGCAGGCGGGTTGGAGGCGGCAACGTTCTTCAGGTCGATTTCTGCAGGTTGGCGACAGGTGGTCGTAATTTACATGCAGAGGTGAGCAACAGTTCTATTTAGCAAAAGTGATAAAAACGCGAAATTTTGGTTAAATATAGACTTTTTTGGGTTATTGGCGCGTTTTTTGGATGATGTCAGCATGACGTCATCAGGTGGGGTCAGGGTCGGGTGACGTCAGCATGACGTCATTGAGTGACGTGGCAGCCTGTGAGTGGTCCACGGGGATTGCACAGGTGGCGGACACGTCGGAGCGCTGGCGAGCGAGGGTGCCGACAGGGCGCCGAGTCGAACATGACGTGGGCGGGCGTAGCGGTGACGTGGGCAGGCGGTATAACACAGCGGTAAGTGGATTTTCTCGGACTGCTCTTGATACAATCGCGGTATTGTTAGAGGGCGACCCGAGAAGATATGGGGGTGACGCGTGGCAGAGCCCTGACGTCACCCTCTGACAATTTCTCGGGCGGTAAAGTGCGGCAATCGGGGCCCGTCCGATATGGATGTGGGCCGTTGGATGGGAAAGCCCAGATCCGACAGTTGACGGGTTGATGACATGCGTGGGCAATACGAGCTATGGGGAAGAATAAAATATTATTATTTCTGAAATGCGTGCCCGGCGGAACTTTATAAAAAGTGGGTTTTTTGGTTTTTTGCAAGGTTTATTCACAAAGCGGGTTTTGGTTATTAATCCGAGCAAATCCCGGATTAATCCCAAGATTAATTTTTCGGCGCTCTTTGGGTCGCGCTCAAATGTTTTAGCCCTTGAAACTTTCAAAACGATGCATAGAGCTATAATGCTCGAGGAAGGGGATATATAGGTATTTTTGGGTTTTTTGCCAAATTTACATAGTAATAGGGGGATAGGGGATATAAGGAGTTAACTAGTGATAGGTTAGCAGTTAACATGAGTGAAGAAAGGTGGATGAGGGGGGTAAAATACTAAGCTGTTTATATGAAATCAACTTAGTTTTTAAGAAGTAGATCAAAATGAAAAGAATTTTTGCACAAGAAATGTGGCTCTTAAAGAAACTAGAACCAACAAAAGACTTTGACTTCTTTCATGAACATGGGTGGCATAGGGATGTTAGACATGAATGTGATAGGGGGTGATCTGGAAGTTAGACATGCTTCATTAAGTTGCTGTAAGACTGCTGAAAATAGGAAATTTGCACTGGCACCATGTTTTTACCTTTGCTTTAGGCCAGTGAAATGCCATGAACCATGCTTTCTGCAACCCCCTCTGCCTACCCACTCTATTGCCTAGCATTTTTTGTTACTTCAAGGAGGGTGCACTTAGATTTTCAAACCCTTTTGTGCCTTTTCTTTTCCTTTGGATTTTTCTTTTGATTTTCTATCTAAAGCTACCCTTATTGCTTCCAAGGCCCCAGATTAAGCAGTTGGGAACCTTCTTTCTCTACCTATCTACTTTACCTGCCAAGATTGAGCTGTTTGCATAGATTTCTTTTTCTAACCTATAACAAAAATTGAAATATGGCATGACCCAGCTTAGGCTGTTGGATCACCCATTCAAAAGTAGGGCAGCATCAACCCAATGTAAGTATATTTTTTCCACAAGAATATGAGATCTTTGTATCACCAAAGTAGATCATATTAGCACTTCCCCTGCCAATCATGAAAAATGAAACCTATTGGCATAGGTAGCTAACATAAGCGGTATTAGAGGACAATGGTTTGAAGGACTTCATTGATCAAGAAGTCCCCAAGCCAGCAGCAGCTAATGCCCAAGAATTGGCAGAATAGAAGAAATGTGTGGCAAGAGTGAGGAGGATTCTTATGGAGGGAGTTTGAGACCATATTGTCTCGAGTCTCCATGGGAAGAAGACTTTGTTTTCAATGTGGAAGACATTGAAGGATCTATATCAGAACAACAACAATTAGAGCAAGTTGGTGCTGAAATAAAAGCTTCGGAAAATCGAGTGTGAAAAGGCTGACATGATCTCTACATATCTGAACAAGCTCATGACCTGTTAGATGAGCTTGGAAGTGTAGGAATCATGACAATCGATGACGACATGGTGAGTCATGCTCTCCTAGGTCTTCCTAAGAGCTGACATAGCTACTAGGACTCAGTGAATGGAAGAGAGAAACTACCGGATTAGGAATGACTGTGGTGAGATCTTATGCAGGAGGAGATCAGGAGGAGCACCAAAGATGGTTCTTCATCCAAGGAGGATGAAGAAAATTTCGCCTTAGCGAGTAAGGAAAGGAAAGGGAAGAAGAAGGATTCTCATCCCAAATTGAGTTCTTCTCATGGTGGGAAGAAGATTGACAAATCTAAAGTGAGATGCTTTAATTGTCATGAGGTGGGCCATTATGCAACTAGTTTTCCATTGAAGAAATCTAAGAAGGGATCCTTAGAAGGATCTAAAGGTGAGGCATTTGCCTATAAATTCGAATTGGATTTTACCCTCATCGCATACATGGTTTCATTGATGATGGGTTATGGTTGGTTACTTGACAGGGGAGCCTCATTCCACATGACCGGCGATAACAATTTGTTCAGTACCTTGGAGGAGAAGGACCTCTAGATGCACATAGAGATGGGTAATGATGAAAATTATAGTGTTCCAAGAGTGGGCATGGTTGCTTTTCAGAGGGAGCATGGATCTCGCATCACCTTGCACATGTGAAGTATGTGCCGGGACTGAAGAAGAACTTAGTATCGATCACGATGTTGGAGGACAAAGGCTATGATGTAGTCTTCAGTAATGGAAAGGTTTCCTTAGACACATCACCACGAGACAAGTGAAGCAGATTGGTTCACAAGTCAAGAACTTGTATGTTCTTGAGTTTCAAGATGCATGCAAGGCCTTGAGAAGCAAGGCAACTGTTGGAGACTTGGTGGTTGAGAGGGAGAGTACATTACCTCTCAACATGTAGCACCAAAAGAAGTCTCAGACAATTGTGGGGGAGCCACAATTGGTGAAGCAACTTTAGGAGGTTGTGGAGTAGCCACAATTGAAGTAGTCGAGAGGAGACTGAGTGGAGGCATCCGCTCATGAAGAGATCTCCACTAGGGGGAAATTTCGAGCCAAGTGGGCTGAGGGATCACATGCATCCATACCTCTAGGTGAGAGGTGGGGTGATGTGGAGTGATAGTCCCAAGAAGGCTGAAATAGGGGTAGGATCCTTGAGGTACCCAGCCTCTTTGATTAGACCTTGCTACAGGTGCCCTGAAAAAGAGTAGTAGGACTGGCTAAGTGGGTAGAGCTAGATGTGGATGGAGCAGCAAAGGAAGCTTCAACATCAGAGGGTGTTTCTAGCCCAATGGGGAGGTTAGTTACTTACTTCTCCGTAACTGAGTTGCAGTGCACCATTGGGCAGCAAGATGCAACATGATGAGAGGAGGTGTAATGTGGATGCAGTGCTGGGAGACATGACCAGTAGTAGCACGAATGCAGCAGGAGGAATTAGTATGATTTATGCAGTCAAAGATCAAAGTGACAGACGCTAAAGAGTTAGATACTAAAGAGCACAGAGGTGCAGAGTTTTCAGTCAACAAAGGCAATAGCAGTCAGAGACTTTGATGACAGAGGCATCATTCTAATTCAGGTTGGATATTTTTTGTTTCTAGAGTTGTTGGAGCAACATCACTAGGGAGAAGTGTTGCATGCAGAACATTCCAAAGGTTCACGATCGGGTTCGAGTTGAATGCATTTCTTGTTGAGAGGGATTGTTGAAAATAGAAAAAAGAAATTCTATAAATAGCGTTTCAGGTACCAGTGTCGAAAATAGCAACAAAGAATGATAAAATAGAAATGCTATAAATAGCATTTCAGGATAGATTCCAATTTTAATCAGTCCCTGAATCAAAATTGAGAATTAAAATTGGAATTTAGTCTCACTAGTTGTTTGAAAAATAGTTAATTAATTCATCTTGAGTTAATTAGTTGGACAAATTCAAACATGAAGTCTATGTGAAGACATACAACAGTTATTCCTTTGATAGAGGAAGTTATCCCTTAATTAAGGAGATAAGGATGAGTTGTATTTGAGTTGTAATTAGTTAGCTCAATTAACTAAGTTAAGTCTAGTTAAATTAGTTCCAAACAATTGGAGGAACTAATTGTGAGTTCAGTCAGTTAATGCATGCATGCATGCAACTAGTGTTCTCCAGATAACTGAATATTCTCTCATAAATAACTCATGCATGTCAGTTCAGACAAAGACCCAGTTGAGATTAAAGGAAGGGACAGTGTACTATCAGTTTGAGGAATTTTCCTATATAGGAAACTCATCCATACAGAAGGAATTATCTCCTTTAGGATTATGCAGTTATTTCAGAGGTCAGTGTTGTGTGCGAGAGTATTATTCACACAGGTTTCAGCTAGAGGACCCAGGAGAAACTGCACAAGGAAATAGGAGGCTTGGGGGACTAAAGGAAGGCATATGTGTTGTCCATTTTGTCTATGAGCAGCAATGAGGGATTGTACTGAGAGTTGGATAGCTTATGAGCTAAAGCTTTGTTTAATCCTGAGATATTTCGACTTGTATGATAATACAGAGATCAGGGTTTTTAGCCGAGGCTTTCCCCTAAGTATTCTTTTGTGTTTCATGTTTATGATTTCTTCTTCTCTCTTATATGTCTTCCGATTGCTCTTGCTCAAATTGATTAAGATTCCGCATAGTTCTTGATAGTAGAAGTAGATCAAGTATTTTGCTTTAGTATATTGCATTATCAGGTGATCTACGGTGAAATTTCTACAAAGGTTATTTGCTATGATATCACTCTCTACTTATGAAACACATGCACTACATCAAACAATGATATTTTCCCAGAAATCATGTAAACAATAAAAATTCCAATAAGCTAGAAAAACATAGTTTAATGAGCTCCTTGTCTACTTCATGCATGAGGAAAATTGCAGAATATTATGGAATCATTGATGAGATCTATTGTAATACTAAAAATGGAAGAGATGGTAATTAACTCCTACACTTTCAAACTGATCAAATGTTGTTTCAAGTATAGTAAACTCTAAATTCTATGAGAAAGTATAAATCTATCTTTTTGGGGCTGCATAGGGGTCCTTTCCTCAAATCATGATCCCTGAAGGAAGAGGTGATACCTAGACACCTACTAAAATCTTTGTTATTCTCCTTTTATCCCTTCTAACCTATTGCTGAAGTAAAGCACAAATGGAGGCAAACTAATAAACAAACTAATCACATCTACACTACTTGCAATGAAATACTTCTAAGGACAATTTAACCATGAATCTATGAAACTAATATAAGAATACTTATACAAGAAGAGGAGCCTTTTTTGCTAGGGTTGGGCTCTAACCCAAGATCTTCAGCCCTCTGAGTTAACTCAATACTGGATCAAGAAAAATCTTATTGTCATTAGCAAAACAGAAAATTACATAGTAATGTCTTCCACAAGTCTGGAGCTCGAAAATAACTAGTGTTTTTACAACAAAAATTCGAATCCTAATGAGGCTCTAGGCCTCTTTATTTATACAACTAAAGTCCCCAATGACTTCCTTAAATATAGGGAGGCTCGACTCCAAAACATGAGATGAACTAACTCTTTGACTATCACTTGCACGACTACCTTTTGATCTTCATGACTTGGCTGCTTGTACTCCGAGCTAGTGTGATTGATGGAGGAATATTCGAATGAGGGAGGAGTAAATGAGGAGGATTTACCTCCTACAATATCTCTTCCTTGTCCCATTCGAGTTTCAGACCTTAATATTGCCAAAATTCCTTGATTTTATCTCACAAACCTGCATTCAAAGTATATTAGTCCACTCGGCACAATATCTCACTTTAACTCATCTCATTAAACAAAATATAATTAGAACATGTAACAAATTGTGAGAAGAGTTTATTTGACTAAGCTAGGAGGTGAATTAAGGTCCATATAGTTACCCAATGATGAGGCTCATCATATGCACGGAGTCCTTGAAGAATAATGAAACTAAGAACTGAAATGACGACTTCTTTCATTAACTGAAAATCCACCTTACATCAAAAATTACAATGCTACAAATCTTGCTAAAAAATAGTCAAGAAATAATATTCCTCTTCTACTACTATTTTGTTGGTTGTAGTGCCAATTTAGGTCTCTTATTTATACATCATATGGTGAAGTTGTTAGTTTTTGGAGCATAATATGTGTTCTAGCCTTGAAATGTTTTGGAGAGCCTAGAATGCATGAGATCTCCAAAACCCAGAAACATTTTTGGAAATTCCACCTAGAAGTGACTTAATTAGATTACTAATCAGTTTTTAAATATTTCCTAAGTCTAAACTTAGGGAATCTGACTAATTAATAAGAATTAATTAAGATAAGGTTTAATGTTATATAGACTCACACGGATCAACTTCAAGCTAATCCTAGCCATCAATTAAGATCTAATCTTGGTCATTGAAGTCTCAACATAGGATTATAAGAAGAAGTTGATGGGGCTTGGAGAAATCACTTGTGCAGTTTGATTTCATGAGCAGATCGATTTCTTGAGTAGCAGTAGTTACTTGCTGGAGAGAGAGCTAGTGAGATTGAAGAATTGATTGAGGGGTAGAGGTAGTGATCCAAAACAAATATTTTTCCAAATCTGGGGAGGCAGTAGTAAGTGAGTCGAATTATCCTGGAGAGGTAATGTTTAGGGATTGCATAGAACTTTAGTCAGGCAAATAAAATTGAAGAGGAGAAAAAATAATTCTCAATTCCAGAGGCTAGGAAGGAGTCCTAGAGGGTTGGAGAGGATATTTTCTCACCATCTAGAGGTAGAACAACTACACCTGAGCCTAGTCCAGAGAAATTCATCCAGCCAGCTATGTAGAGCAGCGTAGAGGCTGGCGTAGTGCTCTAGGAGGTTGAGTTTTGATAGGGAAAGTACACCTAGAGATTGCTTGTGGGAGAAGGGTAATTCACTTGATTATTTTACTCCAACTTTCTTATTTTTTGGATTTCCAATTCGGCATCCACAGATCTACTCAGATTTCACTGCTGCATAATAATATAAACCCTCATTGTTGCATTGGTTTTCCCAATTTGGGTTTTTCTAGGGACATTGGTCCAAAAATAACTGTCATTTTATGTGGGTGTGATAATATTTCTTCCAACATTTATTTCTTCCGTAGTTTTATTTGTGTAGGTTGCAGTGTGATTGATTGATTATTTGTTGTAGAAAACAATAAATAAATTGTTAAGAATTAATTTAATAATCACATGATTTTTTTCTAGTTGATGCAATAGGATTATTCCAGATTTTCACATGGTATCAAAGCAAAAATGATCAGTCATACAACTTAGTAGTGAAGGAAGAGGGAGTTTTTTTGTTCATTGAGGGGAAGTAGGTTGAAACCCTAGAGGTAGTGTAATCACCTTGACCAAGAGGTCAAATTTCTTGAGGAGAATTGCTTTTTCTAAGAGGGATAGAAAAATCTGATCTCTCTAGATCGAGGAATTCGAGAGGCATAAGGAGAAGCCAATGTTTTTCATATATCAGATATCTAGCTAGATGCAGTAGTTTTGTAGAAGCTTGCTAGAGTAGAAATAATGTTGGGTGGAAGAAGAGCACACACTAAGTGAAAATTTTTCTCAGGGAACCACTAGTCTTAAGAAGTTCGATTTCCCTTGCAAATCAGCATTCGTTGTGAGTAGATTTTTTTCACTCCATAAGGGAATGTGAATAGCTTAGAAGTAGCCAAGAGAAGGGAAGAGGAGATTTTTTACATTATTTGAGATGGTCACTATCGAACTACGAGATCAAGACAAGTTGGATGGTACTTCGAACTATGTCATATGGAAAGCAATGATGTCCTTCCTTCTTGATGAATATGGCCTGAAACCATTCATAGATTAGTAGTACCTATCCCCACAGATAAAGATCAGCTGAAGGAGTACAGAAAGGAAATCGTGAGGGAAAATATATTGATCCTAGATGGTGTCTGGGATCATGTTGTAACACACATAGCAGGCAAGGGAACAACCAAAGAGATGTTGGATACACTTTCCACATTGTACCAGGGCACTTCTGAGCAGCAAAAGATGTACTTAGAGGAGAAGTTGAGATGCACCAATATGCAGAAAGGGGAATGCATAGACCCTTTCCTCACCAGGATTTAAGAGATCGGGGACCAATTTTCAGCTATTGGGGCAGTGCCTCAACCCACAGAGCTAGTGTTATTCATACTCAACGGTGTCTTGGAGGAGTGGAAAGTGTTTGTATGAAGCATCTTAGGCAAATAAACCTTGCCAAGATGGGACAGGATGTGGGCCGATTTGCAGCAGGAGGAGTTCATATGGGACCTAGTGAATAACTCCATCAACGACAACAACAATGGATCAAAGCAGGTGAAGGAAGAGGATAATGTGGCCCCCGCATCAAAGGGTCCTAGTCAAGGATAGGGGGAGCAACGAAAGAAGAAGAAGGACCTATCAAATGTCAAGTGCTTTAGATGTGGTGAGCTTGGTCACTACAACACCCAGTGTCCTCTTAGGAAGAAGGACAAGGAGGATAAGCAGGACCAATAGGCAACATCAAGAGAGATCGATAGGATTTCCTCTAGGCTAAAGGAATACTTCGCCATGTTTGCTAACATTCCCCCGGGAGTGGAATGGGGTGACTTGGTTTTTTTGCCTCAGAGTGCTACAGATGGGCAAGAATATGAGGAGGTCCACCTATTGAATCAATACCTTGCTACAAGGGCCCACAATATTTAGTAGTAGGATGGATCAGTGGCAATAGATGCAGTCAGATGCCACAGTGACATATGCAGAGTCAAGTTGCAATCAGATGTTGGGGAGTGCAGTGCAGAGTTTGCAGCAGTGCGAGAGGCACAATGTAGAGTCAACAACAACGTAGATACCTTAGTGAAAACATAAATACTAGCAGTAGTCAAACACTCAGGAGACAAACGTATCATACTGATCACAGTTGATTCAATATTTAGGATGCGTTTTAGTTGCAGATGTTGCAATTTGCAATTGCAACAACAACAGATAGAGAAGGAGTTGCAATGCAGATGCAGTGTTGGCAGAAGTTCAAAAGATTCAAGAGTAGCATAAATGTTGCACATATCCAGACATCAACAGCGTGATAGGAGAAGATGCATAGGCAAGGGGTTGCTATAGGGGGCAACAACTCTAGAACACATTCCTCGCTAAGAGGGAGTGTTAGTTTTTGTAGCATAAAATTTGTTCTAGCCTAGAAATTTTGTGGAGAGGAAAGAATGCATGAGATCTCCAAAACCCAGAAATCGTTTTTGGAAATTCTTCCTAGAAGTGACTTAATTAGATTATTAGTCAGTTTTTAAATATTTCCTAACTCTAAACTTAGGGAATACGACTAATTAATCAGAATTAATTAATTTAAGGTGGGAATGTTCTAGAAACTAACACGAATTGTCTTCAAGTTAATCCTATCCATCGATTAAGATCTAATCTTGGTCGTTGAAGTCTCAAAGAGGATTATCAGAAGAATTTGATGGGGCTTGGAGAAATCACTTCTGCAGTTTGATTTCATGAGTAGATTGATTTCCTGCATAGTAGCAGTTAGTTTCTAAAGAGAGATCTAGTGAAATCGAAGAATTGATTGAGGGGCAGGGATAGTGAGCCAGAGAAAATATTTTTTCATATTTAGTGAGGTAGCAGCAAGTGAGTCGAACTATCCTAGAGAGGTAGTGTTGAGGGACTGCATAGTGCTTCGGTCAAGCAAATCAATTTGGAGAGGAGAAAAAATAATTCTCAATTCCAGAGGTCGGAAAGGAGTCCCAGAGGGTTGGAGAGGTGATTTTATCAGCATCCAAAGGAAGAAAAACTTCATCTGAGCCCAGTCCAAAGCAATTCATCTAGCCAACTACAAAGAGTAGTGCAAAGGCTGACGTAGTGCTTGAGGAGGTTGACTTTTGATAGGGAAAGTCCACCCAGAGATTTCCTTTGGGAGAAAGTTAATTCCCTTTAGTATTTTACTCATATTCTCTTGTTGTTTTGATTTCTAGTTAGGAATCCATATATGTACTCATATTTCACTACTGCATACTAAAATAAAGCTTCATTGTTGCACCGGTTTTACAAGTTGGGTTTTTTCGGGATATTGGTCCAACAATTATTGTCATTTTATGTGTGTGTGCTAGTATTTCTTGCAAAATTTATTTATTCCACAACTTTATTTATGTAGGTTACAGTGTGATTGATTCAGTATTTGTTGTAGCAAACAGTAAATAAATTATTAAGAATTAATTTAACAATTAGGAGAATTATTTCCAATTTCTAAAATAGGATCTAGATTCTGAATTTTCACAGAAGAAACCTTCTTGAGAGGAGGGCTTCATTTCCCTCCAAAAATCCTAAAAAGAGTAGATGTTTTCCCATATCCAACTCACAAAAATAGGAGGCATTAAATAACCTAAGACAGTCGAGTTTGAGTCTTCCTACTACACGGGGGAAGTCCCTAGAATCTATCGAGTGTTAGATTCCACAAAATCTTCTCAAAATATTTGTAAATCCTTCAGAATAAACATATTAAGATACACCAAGCATGAAAATTGATGGAATTATTGTCACTGATGGCAAAGGAATAGCACAAGGGTAGCGAAGGCAAAGGAGAAGCAAAAGAGAAATAAAGGAATAAGGAGGTATGGTCCATGGATATTTGACAACAAAAGATAAAGGTGATCGAAAAGGAACAACAGGAAAAGTAAAGGGTAAAGGAGCAAGAAATTATTACATGAAGATGTTGTGATGTACGTCCAAGGAAAAGTTAAATATGTTGTAGATATTTTTTGTGATATATCAATGGAAAATGTTGTTATTGACCACGAGGAATGAATGCTCAATCATATAATCATATGTTATTCCTATAATGTTACTTGATGTTGCCATTATATTGATGAATTTAATTATTACACGTGGATGAAAATTTTGTTGGGTGGAGCATTTATTTTTGTGTTCTAATATTCAAAATATGAAGTGTTTGGAAACAAATGAGTGGAAGGAAAAGAGTCAAGCTTGTTCACTTCAGATTATTATGTGGGATACAAACATCCAGCAAACTATCTCTCTATAATATGTGATTTTGGAAGGCAAGAAGGTGTCAGAGAGTTGGATAATGTGTAAGAGTTGATTGAGGTGTTATGCATTAGTTACCTGGCACATATGAAGCTTATGTGAAGCAGATTTGAATGGAAGGAGAGGCAGAAATGAAGATGGAGATATGAAAAATTCATGACTAGGTAAACCAACACATTTTTGTTTCTTGTTCGCTTCAGGGGATTCTAATCTCCTTTCAAGTAGTGGATTGATAAATATCAGGTTGGCACCTACTGAGGTAAGATCATCTTGTGGGTTGTAGCCTAAAGAAAATGTATGGGATTTGGAGCTTCTTTGCATGTTGCATCTTACAGAAAATTAAGGTAGCAGCCCCCTGTAGGTTGGAGCCTACAAAAAAACATATGTAATAAGGGATTAGGAGCTTGCCATTGCATCACAACAATAACAAAATCATGGTTTTCTCCAATTGTGGGTTTCCACTTATATCTAGTGTCTATATGTGTTGTTATTATGTGATGATGTGATGTTTTCATTTGCTTATTAGTCGTTGTTCACATATTCAATTTGCTGGTCATTATTTGTTAAGCTTCTAATTTAATGTTTTAGTTAATGAATTTAAAGAAAATAAATTTAATGTCCATGAATGGACTAAACTGATTCACCCCCCTCTCAGTTTGGTCAAGTTTTCATCAATTAGTATCGGATTCGGTTCCTTCAAGGTAAGCCTTACATCCTGAAGGTAGATCTGGTTAAGTCATGGACTATCAAAGTGTATATGAGCTTAGTACATCAAATTTTCATGAATGGATAGATAAGGTTAAAACATAACTAATAGCTTATGAACCTGGTGTATGGAAGCTTGTTGTGATGGTTACTACAAAGACTCTCCCTCTGTGCAAGAAGAAGAATGGAATGCTAATGAAAAATTTGTTATGTATAACAATATTCATAGTAAGGATCTTGATACAGTCATAGATTTTACATTTTCAAAAGAAATCTTGGATAGATTGCAGCTCATGCATGCAGGAGACTCTAGTAGTTTCACTATCGAAAAGGAGAAGAAAAAGAGCAAGAAGAAAAATTCATATCAAAAAGAAAATGTTCAATCAAATGAGACCTATTCCACACCTAATTCTCATGAAAGAAAGTTATCCAAAGAATAAACCAAACTTGACATAGCCTTGGCTAAAACAAAAAGAATGAAGAATGAGAGAAAAGACTATAAGAAATTGTTGTAAATATGTGATGAAAGAGAACATAAATTCAAGGAAGAAGTTATAAGCCTAAAGACACAACTTGAAGAGGCAAGGAGAATAAAGGAGATAATGAATAATTACCTAAAGGAGAAAGAGGTACATTGTGAAATATTAGAGGCTCAAATTGTTTCAGCTAGAAGTGAGCTAGATGAAAAGAACATATTGTACATTAGGCTAGAAGAAGAGAATATCTCCATGACGAACTCAGAAAAAATAGTTATTCAAGAGGACACCACAACCTTGAAAATGCATGTAGAAGAAGGGAAAAGTAGTGTGATTAACAAGAAGACAAATAAAGGCCATGAAAAAAATCAATATGAAAATAATAATTTAAAGAAAATGATGTTTGTAAAAAGGTCATTTGCTTTTGGATATCAACTGAGAAAATTCAGGAGATCTCAAAGGAGATTCTTTGCTCCTGTGAAAAATATCACATGTTTTTCTTATCATGAACCTAGACATCTTGCAACACAATTTAAGACAAATCAAATCAAGTTTAATTAGCAAAATATGTAGCAAACGAGAAGGCTCCATCAAGCAAACAAGCAAAGAAGAGAATCATCTACCAGGTACACAAATCAGTTCTATGGTCACTATTATTCATGTAATAGATTTGGACATAAAGCTATTAAATGTAAAAAGTATCCAAGGAAGAATATGAGCACAAGAAGACACGTACCATTCCTTCTATCTCTTAGCCACACTAGATGTTATGCATGTGACAATCTTGGTCACAAAGTCAAGGATTGCAAGCAGCCATATACTCTAAATAACTCTAAGCAAAAGATGCAAGCAACTACAATCAAACTAAACAATGAAGGAAATGCAGATTACAAAAGGAAACCTACTAAAGAGTGGAAAAGGAAGAAAATGAAGCAAGTTATGATTTCAATGACATAATAAAATCATCATCCTCTCAGGGGGCGCTTCTCATGGAAGCAATGAGTAACTTGGTCCATCTAAGAGTATCACCTCAATCATAATAATGGACCAAGCAACAAATAAATTGAGCTTCAAGGCCTATAAAGCTCCTTGTATGCTTGCACTAATTGCTAATGATTCATAGGAGATGCAAATTGTAACAAACATTAATATTTTGGGGAGAGCTTAGGTAGATGTGGTGGTTGTTTCCTATGTTACCAAAAACGAAATGATTGTCAATGTTCCTGCAAAAAACAGCTCCATAAATGATATGGGATGGGAAACCACGTTTTATATGGGCATTCTCGTTTTTATTGACATGAGACTAGTTTCTGGTGAAATGGATTGTTTCCCACAATGTATTATGCAAAAACATTTATCCATTATCGCTCCAATGTTTTGGTTCTGTCTTTCTTTTTCCTCCTTTTCTATATTTCCTTCCTTAACTGGTGTTAAATCCCATTTAAAAAAGAACAATTTCCGAGTTGGTCCCATTTCAAAAATAACAGTTTTCGAGTTGAGTTCTGCGAGTCAGTGGCTGTGCTTGCCTGTAAAGCGAGGTTTGAGCATAATTTAAATTGTATAAGAGCGTAGATTCACCATTCAGGAGACACCGATCAAGAAAAGATTAAGTAGAGAGGAGTGCATTCAATGGAGTCCATAGCATTCTGGATTTGTTTGAGAATTCCCAATTCCCGGGTAAGTTTTCATATTACTTAAATGAACCTAGACTAGCAGTTGACTTCTTTACTCTTTCACTACAGTTCATTGATAGCATGAATTGTTCTAGAGATTTGTTCAAGTTGTATTTTCTACTTTGATTATGTGATATTATATCATTATTGAATTGTATTTTAGCGAATATTATTATATCATATAGGGGAAGATGTGTAGTAAGAACTTGCAAATAATTAGCACTCTCTTGTCATTAATATATTTTGGAGGTTGCTGGAACTACCGAGAAGAACTTCATAAGAAGTAAAGTACTAGCTTCGTTGGATGATTTTTTTTTGGCTCTCAGCTTGGTTTAGGTTTTTTAAAGAGAAGTCAAAGATGAAAATGTATAAGCTGCAATAACTTAATTTGTTTTAATGCATTTTGTTCAACTGATGAGAATGTTATACATTGTCAAATTGATCCTTAAGATGCAACAAATTCTCATTGCAATTGTACTCTTCCTGCATTGATAATGGATTTTTGTTGCTAACAGTGAATATAGTTTGCACCATTGGGTAGAACACTAACATGCTTATGGTGGGCTTGGATTTTGAAGGTCTTTGTTCTATATATCTTACGACTTTTTTTTATTTTACTTTCTAGTTGGAGGTATGGTCTAAACGATGTTCTTATTTTAGCTATGGTTTCTATTTTTGTTGAATTTAAAGAATATGATACCATGTCATATGTTCATTTATTAAATGAGGGGGGAGATTTCTTGACAGAATAAACCAAACAATGCCCCCATAGCCGTAGTAGGTAACACCTGTTTTCAAACAAAGACAAAATGCCCCTGCTTAGGGTGTATACTATCATAAATTTATGAACATGTTTTTGCCAGAGTGTAGGAGAGGATTTGAGCAAACATGGCCATTTCCATCAAGAGGCATAGAGTATATAGGCCTTTGAATAGATGCCCTACTGTGGTTGCCTTATAAAGGCTCGGAGGAACCGATCAATTTCCCCCATGACCATATTAAGTTGCAACAAATCAAATAAAATCTTATACTTAGGCTATAGTCTTTTATGGCTTTCTTTTGGCATGACTTGACTGAACCCGCTCATAAATCTCCACAACATAATGCGTAGGCTGAATCTCTCATCCAAGCAAGTGCCTTTTAAACAATGAGAATGCATTACTCTTCAAGACAAGGAAGATCTCTTCCCATTTCTCAGTGAAGAAGACTATAATGGTCTCTAAATTCTGAACAAAATCACATTGTTACAGTGTTACACACTTAAAGTCTTCAAAAAGAGAAAAGAATTGATATCCCTTAAAGTATTTAAAAGAGAAAGAAAACATGGTTTTGTGTGTCGAAATATAAACCTTTTTTCTTTTTAATATATAAGAGTCACTGAGTAAAAAAACTCAAAATCTTTATAAAACATTAATAAAATGTTTAGAAACCTTAATTTCTTTTGTCCTTATTTATTTTTAAATAAATTTTAATAAAAAACTTTTGATATCAAATATATTCAAGAATATTAAAATTAACCCAAAAAAATTAACAAAATTATTAATTAAATGTAACTTTTAATATTTTTCAAAATTATTCTGAAATATCTATAAAACTAAAAAAAATTACAATTTTCAAAAATTTACTCCAATCAACAAATTCACTCCCATGCATCTATGCTATTATTTTAAATATGGTCTAACCACCTATATCATTTTCATTTTCGACATTTCCTCGGACAAATAAATATTAATTACAATTTATTTGATTGGTTCTATTTCATTTTCATTTTTAAATAAAATTGATAATCTAAAAACATAAAATACATATATTCTAAACAATGTTTATCTATTCTTTTATATATATATATATTCAAAATAATGTTTATCTATTCTTTTTCGGAACCAAGCCTTGATCAAAGAAATCCCTAAACCTTTCAATTTTTTCCTGAAACAATTCCCTCTAGAAACAATATGAATTAGCTATTGAGTCCTTATTCGGGTATAAGGCCTTCGTTTTTGTGTTGACTATCTATTATTTCCTATGTAACTTAAAAATCAATTGACTATAGACACCATTAACTTTATAAAATCAAATGATTTTTTTTTTCAATTCGTTAACTTTATAAAATCAAATTAATTTTTTTTTCCAATTTTTAGATTTTATTTATTTGAAATTTGGTTGGTGGATAATGCTTCATTCTTATTTTACAATGATAAGGTCGAAATCAAACGGTGGGCATATACAACCCCCATTCATTTAAAGCCAGATAACATAGGATTTAGAGAAGAATCTTCGGCGAAAATCACATAGAGATAATTTTGTCGACGCGTTTCGAACCAACCAGTGTGGTTCATCATCAGGACAAGTTGAAATGAGCAGATCTTGCTATGCATTATAAATAGATCGGGCAGAATATCCACGTAACAGCTAGAATTTGACCGAGAACGGCTAGTTAGACCAAAATATTAATTTATTTAATTGTTAATTTTATTTATTTATTTTATTCACGTTATTAATAAATGACCATTTTTAAATAATATTAATAATAATGAGTAATAGATAATAGTTGACTATATTTTAAAGGTTAATTATATTTAATTAATCATAAAGGGAATAAAAATATTTCTTAATAGTTTACTAAGGTTAAAATAATAATAATAATACAATTTACTATATAAATAATAATAAAAAAAATAAAATAAAAAAATAAATTAAATAAATACATTAAAAAATAAATATAATTTAAGACTAAACGCTTGAGAAAGAAAAAAATTAAAAAATAAATAAAATAAATAAAGAATAAAAAAATAAAAATAAAATTAATAATAAAATAAAAATAAATAAATAAATTTTAATTTAAGAATCAAAGAGCTTGAAATTAAAAAAAAAAAAAACTCAAGGGAGAACACAACTAGGAGGAGAGGGCTGGGACCCAGCAACTACTAATCTTCCAGCCATCCTCTCTATTGAGATTGTTCGGCCGTTTTTCAATCTCAAGGGCTTCCCTAAATTTCCGGTGATGGAATTGCGACACTCTAGAAATCACACTAGCTTCTTCGATGCAGACATGGTGATTGGTTTTCTCCACATGCTCTGGTAAAGCGGAAGACTTGGTTCTCATATGCCTGAGGTCTGCTGCGTGCTCACTAAACCTTTGGTTAATGGAGCGACCAGTCTCACCGATATAGGGGGTCCCACATGAACAAGGAATAATATAAACACCTTTCATGTCCTTGGGGTCGATAGGATCCTTCACAGATCTGAGGGACTTACGAATGGTGTTAAGAGGTCTAAAGGTTGCGGGGACATTGTGCTTCTTAAGAATCCTCGCAATCCTATCCATGGTCCCTTGAACATATGGAATATGGACCCCAGGAATTCGAACCTTAGGTTCTCTTCTAGATAACGAATTCTTAGTCGCTTTGAGGAAAGCGTTATGTCCCAAATGTCTATAACAATTTTCAATAAAGACATTGAGGAGATGGGACTTCTCCTCTCGAAGCTCCTTTCATCAGAGATCCTCAAGGCACGAGTCGCCAGAGTGTTGAGAACCCCCAACTTCTGGGAAGGGAAATGGTGGGAACTAGCATGAAGATACTGCTCCGTATGAGTTTTCTTGTGAAACATTCGGTCGGAGAGGGAACCATCCTTATTCCTAGAGATGAGAATATCAAGGAACGGGAGGCAACCATCGACTTCTTGTTCCTTAGTGAACTTGATGGCCGATGATTGATTATTGAGATGATCGAAGAAGAGATCTAACTCATCTTGGCCATGAGACCAGATGACATTAGTGTCATCCACATATATCTTCCAAATCTTGGGTAGGAGACGGGCTGAGTTAAGAGCCTTAGATTCAAAATCCTCCATAAAAAGATTTGCAACAACAGGAGATAGGGGCGAGCCCATGGCAACTCCACAGGTTTGCTCAAAGAACTCCCCTTCAAAACTGAAAAAGGTCAAAGTGAGGTAGATCTCAACTAACCGAGCAGTATCGGGATCAGTTAGATGGTTGATCACTTCCATGGCCTCATTTATAGGGATGCAAGTGTAGAGAGAGACAACATTAAAACTGACAAGAATGTCTCCAGACTCCAGCTTGGTTGCCTTTACTGTCATGGCAGTTCTATGACGTTAAAATGTGTCTTTTATGGTGATGTAGTCAACTATTCTGCAGAGATTTTCTATATTGATTGCATGTACGATGTGATCTGCCAAATATGTTATTATTTGCAATTAACATTTACGGAGCAGAAAAAACTCAGTCCTCGTACGTGTGGTAAGAATTATTCACAGTTGTGATACGTGTGGTAAGAATTATTCACAATTGTGATTGATTTTGATTTAACTTTTTTAAAATCACATTGCATTGTAGATTGCAATACTGCATAAAAAGTGTGATTTTAAAAATAAGCATTAATTATTTCATTTCCTAACCAAAAGATTTTATTTAAATGTTCTTTCCAAAAACATCTCTTGTGAAAACACTTTTACAGTTTTCATATTTACGTAAAATGTGTGATTTTAGAAACCAACATTAATTATTACATTTCTTAACAAAAAGATTCTATTTAAGTATTCTTTACAAAAAAATCCCATATGTAAAAGTGTCCTTAAAAAAAAAATCGAATGTGTAAAAACACTTTTACAGTTTTCATATCTACATAAAATGTGTAATTTTAGAAACAAGCATTAATTATTACATTTCCTAACAAAAGAATTCTATTTAAGATTTCCTTAGAAAAAAAATCCCATATGTAAAAGTGTCCTTAAAAAAAATCCAATGTGTAAAAACACTTTTACAGTTTTCATATATTAAAGCAAGCCCATTACTTACCGGAAAAAAAAAAAGTTACTAACTTTTTTTAAATACCTATGCATGCATGCGTAATGCATCTGACCCAAATATTAAGCTATTTTTACTAGAAACTAATTGCATATATCTATTTAAAAGTAGATATAGAGGGGAAGAAGGATAACTGAAAATTGGAAAAAAAATAATATTCATCTACATACTTATGAATTTTAACAACTTCTTTTTTCTACTAATTCAAGAAAATAAGTTAGTTTAATAGAAATAAAATAATCATTATCTATATTTTTTCTTATATCATTCATCTTTTTTTATATAACATATTCATTTCCTCTTTATTGGAATGTTAGTAATGCTATGAGATTACATAAACTAATTAATTTAATCTATAAAATGATTATCTAAACAAAATTGAAATTAGTTGCGAGATACATAAAAACCACTAAAATTCCCACCCATTACTTACATATATAGAAAGAGGTTAATTGCAATCTCGATGAGATGGTTTTATTATGGTATTATGTGGACCTGTAACTTTCACATCTCAATTATCACTTTTTATCATCTCAATTGTGCAATTTCCTCTACATTTTCATTACGTTTGTCACTTTCATACCTACATCAATGAATTCCTACCAACTATGTACATCATAAGTATAAGTCGCAATTTAATAAAAAATTAATGTATTTTAATTTTTTAATCAAATAAAAATAACACTGGTATTTAATAATAATAAAATATTATATGTTGAATTTCTAATCAAATAAAAATATTGCATGGTTTTTAATCAAATAAAAATATTAAGTTTATTAATTTAATCAATCAATAGAAGCAATTAATGTAGAAGAATAGAAGCATTTAATGTAGAAGAACTACAATAAGATAGAAATATTTTTTAGTTTAGAAACATAGTTTTATGGTTGTGATTCCTAGGTCTAGATACTATAAGTTCGAGGTCATTAACAATATTGTATGGCTACTAAAACTTCTATATAAACCCAGCCTTGATAAAAAAAATCCCTAAACCTTTCCATTTTTTCCTCAAACAATATGACTCAGTGGTTGAGTATTTATTTAACTTGTATATATAGACAAAATGTGTAAATTTGTATTAATTACAAATATTTAATTACAGATTCAGGCTGATTTTTTTTTGTCTTTTCAAAATCATCAGTGTCATTCCCAAATTCAACAGAGCTTCAAATCCTTGGTGGGAGACTCCAGTACCCAAACAACAAGAATATAATTCATGTCCTAGATATATTCTCCACAAAAGTATTCTCACTTTTCATTAAAACCAGCAATTAGCGCTCACAGAATCATTTCCAAGAATTTCAAAACCACCACTCTATCACTTCATTGTTCACTTCACCATGACAACATGCTAATCAATCAGACACCTTTTTCAATTTAGGATTGCCATGCAAATACTCCATAAAAATCACTATGACTATTCCTGGGCGAAGACTACTCCCTTGCCAATCATCATTTGCCATGTAATCCAATTTCCTCCTCGATTTATGCATTTTTAAACACTTAGGAACAAAATATTTTTCGGTGATGTCTAATACAATTATCTTTTCATTTTATTGAAAACAAATTATTCATTTGTTAGAAAATAATATAAATGAATGCGTTGTTTAATGCAATTATTTTTTCCTTTTATTGAAAACAAATGATTCATTTGTTGGAAAATAATATAAATGAATGTGTTGTCTAATGCAATTATTTTTTTATTTTGTTGAAAACAAACTATTCATTTGTTAGAAAATAATATAATGAATGTGTTGTCTTATGCAATTCTTTTAGTTTCATTGAAAGCAAATGCTTCATTGGTTAGAAAATAATATAAATGAATGTAATGTCTCCAGAGTGTTAGAAGAAATTTTGCATAGTCTTAGGTGCTCTCTAGCTATATTCTTGGTGTTTGACGAGGTCATTTGTAACAATATATTTTTTTTTTCATTTTATAACTTAATAAATAGTAATCTCATAAATAGTGTAAACACATGTTCAACATGTAAGGACCACTTTCTTTTATTTCCATCAAATTAAGAAAAAATTATCTGATTTTCTTTGTACCAGATTCCGTCAAGCAATTTTATACTTTTTATTGTTATTACACTCAAATACTTCTGGTACATGCTTCTGGTACAAGCACTTATCTATAAGTGATGTAAAAATTTAAGTGTTCACAATTGTTTTAGTTTATTTTTTTAGGTACTTAATTATTTATCATTTACAATTTCTTTAGTTTTAGTTGTATGGATGGTTATAGGTTTTTCAGTTTTCACAAAATTACTTTATTTTAACTCATTTGGACAATATTTTTTTTTCAAATGCACATAAATTTAGCTTTCACAATTGTTAATTACTTAATTAATGTTTATGTTTCAAATTTCTGTTAAAATTTGGTAGGGACTACTTTTTCAGCCATAAATATCAAATAACAATAATAGAAAAAACATTGAAGTAAACAATAATTGAATAATAGGCACTAAATATTTTTTTTTGTACCACTAATGGAATTTTATGTTTTTTTGAAGCTAAAATTACTTAATAGAATTACACTTACTACATATCACATTGTAAAATTTAAGTACAGTAATTAATTTAATGGTTTTGAATTTAATTTTACATCAAATGAAATTATGATTTCTCTATGAGTATATTCTCTCACGCAATACATTAAACTATGCATGTGAATAAATTTATTTCTTAAAACTTTTTGTTAATTGTACTTTCTAATGAAGTATTAGTTTTATTTTTCTTTTTATTTTTTAATTACTTTTCAAATATAAACCATGTAGATTAGAATTGTTTGTGGAAGAGAATTATCTATTCTTTATTCCACTCATTTGTCATTACAATGAAAGAAAGTTCACCAACTTCACAAAGTAGACCACCCCTTTCTCAACAGAGTACTTCCATAGGAGTATCAAAAAAAGTCCAAATCAAAGAATATCACAAAGCAAAAAAGGCCTTTGAAGCAAGGTTAGGAGCATCCATGAAATGCACTAAATCTAATAGTGGAGAAGCAAGTGGATTAAGCGGTTCAAAGTCTTGGTTTTTCCCTTATTGTAAAACATAGAAAACAGGGAGGGTAGCAAGAGTTCGATGGCATTTACTTGGAATGGGGAAAAAAGAACAAATAGTTATATGTACGAGTGTACCTAAAACATAGAAAGGATTTCTACATAAACAATTTAATGAACTTAAAAAATTAAGACATATTGTTGAAGGTTCAATTCAAACCAACAACAATCCTAGAAGATTGGCAGTTGGTGGTCAACACTCTTATTCTCAACATCAAGTT
The DNA here is from genome assembly GCA_000404065.3 of Pinus taeda. Classification (NCBI taxonomy): domain Eukaryota; kingdom Viridiplantae; phylum Streptophyta; class Pinopsida; order Pinales; family Pinaceae; genus Pinus; species Pinus taeda. The sequence goes on along the minus strand of APFE030555222.1, from coordinate 31,332 downwards.
TCAGTTTCCCACCTTGAAAATTTATGGGATGTAAAAGGGAGGGGAAATCTTGATGCATCCATTGGGCGATTTTTTTTTTTGCAAATGGTATAGCTTTCAATGTTTGTAGATCTCCTTATTGGAAGGAAATGGTGAGGGATCTAGTTAACACTACCCCTAAAGGTTACATGCCTTCTAGTTATGAAAATATGATGATGACAATGTTATCTGAAGAGAGGGCTTGGGTTGATGCTCGACTTCATGACATTAAAGATAGTTGGAAAGAATTTGGGGTCTCCATTGTGTCAGATGGTTGGACAAATGTCAACCATCGTTCCCTTATCAATATTTTGGTATTTTACTCGAAAGGAGTTATGTTCTTAAAATCTCATGATACTACAGGAAAGACAAAAGATGGTTCATACCTAATGGGTCTCTTCAAAGAGGCAATAGAGGAAGTTGGAAGAGAAATGTGGTCCAAATTATTACAGATAGTGCCTCAAATAATGTCATTGTCGGGGGATTGATTGAGGATGAATATCCAACAATTTTTTGGACTCCTTGTTCTATGCACTGCATGAATTTACTCTTGAAAGATATTAATAACATTGCATAGGTTGGGAAAACTATAAATGAAGCAAAGATGCTACAATATTTTATTGTTAATCATGCAGCATCCATAGCAATTTATAGGAAATATGAAAATCTTCAGCTTCTTCAATGCACTGAGACTAGATTTGCATCTACATTCATTATGTTTCAATGCCTTATTAAAATGCAACAATCTTTGAGAGAGATGGTGGTATCAATGGATTGGCAGAGATGGAAGGGTTCCCATATTGGACATGACCCAAAATTTGAGGACATTATTATTGGCGTTTCTTCAGAGGATTTTTGGAGGAGGGTGGAGGATATTGTCACCTTGATCACACCAATTGTTTCCAACCCTTCGCATATTTGATAGTGATCAACCATGCTTAGGGGATGTTTATGAGAGTATGGATCAAATGAGAGAGAAACTTTATGATATAATGGAAGATGAAAATTCTAGGATTGACAAAGACACTAGAAATGAAATGTGAGAGTTTAGTTTTATAAGGTAGAAAATGCTTCATATTCCTCTTCATTCAATTTCATTCTTACTCAATCCTAAATAGTTTTACAAGAAACCATCTACAAATGTGGAGGTGATGCAAAATTAGAACACTTTTATAAGTAGGTGTTACGATCATCAGGATCGCACTACTTTACGACTTGACTTGGGAAAGTACTTAAGATCAGAAGACCACTTTACAAATGAAGACTATGCATATAATAGAAAACAACTTAGACCCATAGACTTTTGGATGCAATATGGTACAGGGACTCCCTTTCTTCATAGTTTGGCTATCTGTTTGCTTTCACATGTATGATCAATACCGAATACCTTTAATGTATTGATTAATTGTTTAAGAAATTAAGTCTAATGCTTATTTTTTATTATTTTTCTTTTAAGATTTCAAATGTCTATTGCTAACATAATGTTAATTTTGTTTTGCAGATTACTAGTTCATTTGCATGTGAAAGAAATTGGAATGAACACGTCTTTATACATTCATCAAAGAGGAATCGCCTAGGTACAAAAAAGGCACAAGATTTGGTGTTTGTACACTCAAATCTACGCTTGTTGTCTTGACAACAACTAGAGTATAAAACTAGACCCACTAGAATGTAGGATTATGGTGGTTCACAAGATGATGGAGATGATGAGCTTCCACTTGTGGTGATACAAGACAATGCTGAAGAAATGCTTGATAGTACCAAGAAGTCTACTGACCATAATAATGCTTTTGGAATTGGGTCAAATCTCTTATTCTTATAAATGTTTGCTATTTTTTGGAATTAATGATTAGTTAATTATTTGGATTTGGCAAATTATGACATCTTTTTTAAAATTAAATCACTCTTTTTAAATGTTTCTGTAGAACTTGGCATGTGGAAACATCAGATTTTTATGATTAAAAGTAATGTTTCTTTAGAAATTCATATGTAGAAACATTAGATTTTTATGATTAATGTTGTGTTTTATATTGTTAACATTTAATCTTTTTTTTTTCTCTCTCCTCGTTTCTTATACACGAAACCTGTAAACTATGTTTCTCGTATCATTCCCGTTTCTCATTTTGGTAACATAGGTTGTTTCAAAATAGTGAAAATTGTTACAGATAATCTTATTGAAAATATTTAATCATCAACATAGAACTTGATTGTCCTGCTAGGTAGCATACAAACAATGTGCATAGTGCAACAAGGTTGGATAGACAAATAGTAAAGCAAACCACCATATTTAGGATCAGCCATACAAATTGAATCCAATTGAAATTCCAAGCTTGAATAAATTGGACAAAAAAATAATCTTCCAATCATAGAGGCAAGCATTTCATAGCACACATCAAACATTTTAAAAATTATGAGGGAAGGAGTTTTCACTCAAACTACCTTTGTGTGATGTACAAGCAATAAAGGTGCTTATAGAAAAAAAAGGCAGGTGCAGTAAATCATTGTATCCTATCTATTAAAAAAATATATATATATACAACCATGTCAAATCGGAGAAAACAAATGTTTATCTTTGAACGAGCTCGTGGAATTTAAGAAGTGCTCAGGATGCCTTTTTCTTTGAGTGTAGGAAGTAGAAAGACCTCTACTTATGGAGGGAAAAGCGGTCGAGCAATCCTTGGGTTTAATTTCTGGTTAGCTATGTCCACACAATATATGTTCCAAATCATGGAACTGAGAAAAATAATAGAGGTCGTTTGGACAAAATGACAGGTACGTGGAATGAGTGAAAATGTTAAATTTGTTGATAAAGACTGAGTTCAATGGATGAACGTGATTGCTATGGTGTCAGGTGAAAGTTCTGATGAAGATGAAGAGGAATCTGAGTTTGATGTTACGTGGCATACAAATCTGCGCTACTCATGTGGTTTTCCATAATTAGGCATTTTGATAGAATAGAACGTTACATGGTATACGATGGATATACCTGTAGACATATATGTAAAGATATGACAACAGAACGTTATCGGTGCCAGAACAGGGGTATGCATTGATGCCAAAATGGATTTTATATTTAGCATATCTGAAGAAACAATAGGGCCTATGTTACAACTGTGGTTGGAAAAAATTGAACGTTATGACAGATCTGGATGATTACTGTGGACGAACGAATCCCAGATTAGACTGTGGACAAAAGTTATGCAAGAATATGAATGGTAATTTCACTGTGGATTATTAGTAAGCATATTATTACAATGGTAGCGTCAATATGGCGTAATTACAATGGCAGAGCTATTCCAACCGTGCATTATTACATTAGTATTATTATTACTATGGAAACATTATAATATGGCGTTGGAATTATATGGTGACGAGCGCAATGTAATGACATATCAATACATTAACACATTGATATATATTGTGAAATTCTACATAAAATATACATTATGTCATCTTGGAGCAGTGTTCAATATTATCACGATGGAAAGAGCATTCAATATTATTTTTGGAGAGAATATTACATCATGGAGAGCACTGACATATATTGCACATTGATATACTTTTTGCATATTGAACCAACAATGATATATATATATATGGAATATATTATTCATGAACCAACATTATTTTGATTGCACGCATCATAATTATATGTTGATTGCCAACTTTCCATGTTGTAGGAGGCAAGGAGATATAATATAGATGGTTTAACTTGCATCCATGAAGCTCACGAATGGGATTATGCAATCGATTTATTAACCAAGGTAAACATGGGAAATTTTTTGATAAGTCGTCTTATTAATGAAGCTAAACTATGTGTCTGATCCACATATTAAGTCGGAGGTGTTTATGTGATCGCTTGCTATGTGCAGTGTGATGTGGAATGTTTGTCATCACTTGGCATATTGGGATGGGGCAGTTTTCAAAATGTCGTGTCGCCTGATTCAGTGACTAAACTGGAGCCAATCCAGATACGGCATGAAGCTATGAGAATTGGATTAATGCGCATTTGGTTATGTGGTTATAGGTTTTCTTCATAGGATATGTGTAGCTTGAATCGACATACATCATAAATTAAATGTGGGACAAAGTTGTTGTCTAAGCCAAATTGAGACCATATATGCAGACATCAATTGAGGTAAATGTGATATGCGCAGCAGCCATTTGAAATCACTAGCTTGAAGCCTTAATCGAAGTTTGGGGGAATATGTGCGTTTGTGGTGGATATTTGAGCCATACACCATATAAGTTCTAGTATATAGTCTTGCATTGTTTGGACAATGGGCCTTTTCAAAGATGGTTGGTCTTGTGAAAGCTACAAAAGAACAAAGGTATCTAAGAGCTATTAAAGGAGGCTTTGTGGTGATATGGACAGTTAGCATACCTGATGTTCAATTTAGGACCAATTTTCAAGCTAAAATACAGTATTGAATGACACCATGGCCGAGACTATCTCCAAGATAGAAGACATTGCAACAATAGGTTGATTAGCATATAGCATTTTTTATGGAAATTAATGATGCAGTATCATGTGAGTAAATGCTAGAGAATCAAGCTGTGGAGAGTAGCCTATAGTGTGTGGTGTGTATAGCCATTGTGGTAAAGGCGTGGACCACAAGATATCTAGATCCACAAACCTGTCACACAGATTTACAATTTGTAAATCAAGATAGAGGCAGAGCAGATCTTGGAGTAGTAGCCGAAAGCAATTTCTAGCATTTTAGACCAGCGGTATATGCCTAAGCATGGATTAGAGTCTACAAGATGATTAGAGTTGGAGAGATTTGCAAGGAAGTGAGGTATGGAAAGCATGATTTCTACATTTTGGATGGCGTTTCAAAAGGTTATGGGATTTGAAAAGTGGTATGCTACCGAGTTTGATATCCATTTTTAGATGGAAATGGCCACGTTTGGCTTGTGTTCCCCACATTTCATCTAAAAATGTCATGCTATTAAGTGGGGGAATGAAAAGTTTAATGTGAAGTTGAGAAGAAACTAGGTGGATTAGCACATGAACTAAGTATCCATGAGAAAGTAAGGCCGTAGCGAAGAGAATATTGTTTGGTAGCATCTACAGAAAGGCAATGCCAAGGAGAACAATGATTGGCATATGGCATTCTTGATGGCGGTCTCAAAACCTCCCTCATGTGGAAACTCGCCTCTTCCATGCCTAGGTGATGCATCCTGATGAACTCACCGAGGAACTCGTCACTTTCATAACTTCAAGAAGTTAGGATATTGTGAGGATGCACTACAATCAGTTAAGGAGTGTCGCAAAAACAATGCACACTATGGTCCAAGACTTGGAAACAGATGGTGAAATATTTCAGTCGCTTTTGAGTTGGAGAGATCCCCATGCCACAACCATATTTGTCACATTTTTGTTCATTCACATCTATAATTCTATATGTAATTTTGTTCTGAGTAATGACCGTTATAACACGGTTTTATACACTGCCCCACCCAAGATTTTAATACAAGCTTCCTTGAACTTATTTAGAAAGATGTCTGCACGAATTGATAACACAAACAATTCTAAGGATTTGATAGTGATATACATATGCATCATAAATATTTAGATGGTGGCTATTTTCTACAGTGATTGAAAACAAAAGATAAAGACTTATTATCATTTCCCATATCTATGTTGTCGCATGGGAATAATACTGATGGAAATTATAGCATGTATGCTTTAAACTTAGATTTGGATGTATGACATGTTACATATTACATATGGCCTCTTGGCATTCAAGAAGTGTTGGAATAGGCATATGACGCATTGATATTTATATAAAAAGGTGGCATTGATTTATATCATATTGTTACCAAAAATATTATATATCATCGTTATTTCCAACGTTGTAAAAGCTTCCTCTAAAATTTCGTCGGGCATGCTTCGCTGTCCCATCTCTCTTCTTCACTCCATCACTATTTCTTCATGACTGTTAGCAGGTGTCGTTATATTATATCGACTTATCCACATGACCAAATACGTCGGAATGTGAGGTTGACTCTGCCCACCATCCCAGACATGAGGGATTCCTCTTGGACCGAGGAAAAAAAAATGTGTCATGATAGTGACCGTAGAGACCTTAACGTTTACATTATGACGTTTTTGTCTGAATTAACCTATGGATCCTAGGGATTTGAGAATGAAATGGAGAAGACACAAACTGATGATATGATCATGGTTGTGGAACAAAATATAATCATTTGGTCTTGGCAGCGTTAGGCAGTTATGTATAAGCTTGTTCAAGTTGGTCATGACAATCTTATCGAGGAGATCATTCGTCTCGAGGGTGATTCTGCCACCATTCAAATTTATGAAGAAACTGCGGGATTAGTGGTGAATGATCATGTCTAGTGGACACAAAAGCCGACGTCAGTGGAGCTAGGACCTGGAATACTCGATAATAATTTTTTTGGATTAAAATGCCTTTAAAAGTGATTGCTATGGTGATGTTTGTTATATTTCTCAAGGAGTTGTTGTGCTTGCTTTGGAGAAGGACACAACCTGGGATTTTCATAAATCTGATAGAATGTGTTTTAAATTTCTCATGTCTTGGATTTCCAAGAATGCAATGTAGCGACCTTAATATAATACATGTATTTGTTTCATTTTCTTTCGTATAAGAAGTTTGGGGGAGTGTGGGGGTGTTTTCACCCACAAGGAATCATGATTGACGCATTACGAGATGTATCTTCTCTTCCCATATCTTACTTGTGAGAATGACCACAATATCACCAGGTATGAACAAATCATGAACATTATGGTCTATTAAATATTTATCGGCCATTAGTCTGGCACAACCATTCACATTGCTTTTAGTCCAAGCACAATTTCTTTAAGTTGTTACCGCACATGTAAACATATATTCACACATTGTACATTCAATTGTAAAGTCTGAGTTCAACGATACCCTTCCAGAGCCCAAATAAAAAATAAAATTTTGAAAAATCAACATATCATTCCCTTTCATTTATCGAATATACCAAAAACCTTGCAGTTTTAATGACAACAGGAGCCAAAGATAATGTCCTGTGAAGATTTGTAATTTTCTCACCAATCACCAATTGCCATTTCACAAGGACAATTTTAAATTGGAAATTACAATTTTATAGCTTTAGTATAACATTAAATTTGTCAAATATGTTTGAAGTCAGTTTGAACATATGGTTGTGTATGCAATTTATTTTCTTCATTGTATGCATGGTGTTGATATTGCCCTGTATTTGCAATCATTGGAGTTCATATTTCTCTTAAGAGTTCATATTTTTCTGAGTAGTGTTTGAGCGATTTTTCCTTGTTGTTTTTCATTTCAACCATACCCCATGTCATTGATCTCAAAGGTGGAGGTATGCTGATGTAATAAGTGTGTTTCCATCAATGCCAAAGGGGGAGATTAATGGAATTATTGTCATTGATGGCAAAGGAGCAACACAAGGGTAGTGAAGGAAAAGGAGTAACAAAAGAGCAACAAAGGAATAAGAGTAGCAAGGTATGGTGCACGGATATTTGATAGTAAAAGATGAAGGTGATGGAAAAGGAATCACAAGAACAACAAAGGGTAAAGGAGTAGGAAAATATGATGTCACATGTATTGGTGATGGCACAATTAAGGTGAACAACCTGTTTCATACATTTTTTTTATTACATATTGAGTTGACTTCATGGAAAACAAGCAGCGAGGTTTATTATATATGCTTGTTGTGTTTCCAAAGAAAATTGGTATGGTTGGTATGCTTACATACATGTTTTGTATAAGGTTGATTTAAAGAATAGTTTACTGGAGAAAATTGTTTTGATGCAAGGCAAGACTCCATGACAGCAAAGGCAAGGCAAGACTCCACAACAAAAAAGGAAAGGTTGCGAAGACAATGACATGAAGATATTGTGATGCACATCCCATGCAAAGGAAAATATGTTGTAGAGATTTGTTGTGATGTATTAATGGAATATGTTTTTATTGATCATGAGGAATGAATGCTCAATCATATAGTTATATGGTATTCCTATAATGTTACTTGATGTTGGCATTATGTTGGTGAATTTAAGAATTACATGTGGATGAAAATAATTTTAGGTGGAGCATTTATTTTTGTGTTCTAATATTCAAAATATGAAGAGTTTGGAAACAAATGAGTGGAAGGCAAAGAGTCAAGCTTGTTCACTTCATATTATTATGTGGGATACAAACAGCCAGCAAACTCTCTATAAAATATGTGATTTTGGAAGGCAAGAAGGTGTTAGAGAGTTGGAGAATGTGTGAGAGTTGATTGAAGTGTTATGCATTAGTTACCTAGTAGATATGAAGCTTATGTGAAGCAGATTTCAAGGGAAGAAGAGGGAGAAATGAAGATGGAGATATGCAAAATTTATGACCAGGTAAACCAATTGTAATCTCCTTTCAAGTAGTGTCTTGATAAATATCAGGTTGGAACATATTGAGGTGGAAGCCTCCTGTGGGTTGTAGCCTACAGAAAATGTATGGGAGTTGGAGCTTCTTTGCATGTTGGAACTTGCATAAAATTGAGGTAAAAGCCTCCTATAGGTCGGAGCCTATAGAAAATCAGATGTAATAAGGGAGTATGAGCTTTCCTTTGCATCATAACAATAAAAAAATCATGGTTATCTCCCTTTATGGGTTTCCACTTATATCTAGTTCCAATATGTGTTGTTATTATGTGATGATGTGATGTTTTGGTTTTATTATTACTTGTTCACATATTCAATTTGTTAGTCATTACTTGTTAAGTTTCTCAATTAATGTTTCAGTTAATGAGTTTAAAGAAAATAGCTTTAATGTCCATGAATGGACTAAACTGTTTCACCCCCCTTCTCAGTTTAGTCAAGTTTTTATCAAAAACCATATAAAATCCTCTAAAAACTCATTAAGATAGGAAAATATACCATCAAAGGAAAATGTGGAGTCAAACATCATTCCATGTGCATAGGAGTGGACTAACTGACACTATAATTTACTTAATGGAGGCCCATCAAAATTTCTGGGCTTCTTGTAACCTAGTCTTGGGTTGGTGTGTTGAATTTCGTAGCTATAGTCGGTAATTAATATTTTAACCCTTGAAATGTACATAATGAATAATGTAATTCAAGTTATTCATGTCATTGTCAAAATAAAGATATAAGACATGTTCTTCACGTTGGTTGCAAAAGAGAAAATTTTGAAAAGTTGAATTTTTTCTCCAAATGAGAAATTGGCCCTCCAAAATGATGAAGTCGACCCTAGTGAAGAGACATGCCCATTAAGGCTCTTGGAATGCCTATATATAGGCCATTTTCTCTCCTTAATAGAGCAAGAATTTGGATCAACTATGATGAGGTAGAATTCAGATCTAAGGCAAAGAGAAGAAGTTGAGCCTGAGACCATTAGAGAAATTTTGAGGTCTAAAATGGGTCTCAAAACAAAAATGTGCAACCAAAATAGATTTTATAAGAATCAATAGGATTCAAGATGATGATGTAAACCATGGGGATGATTCACCATTTTTGGAGCTAAAAGGTAAAAAAGGTTAAAAATTAATTAAAAATAAAAATCTATTTTTTCAAGTCTTATTTTCAATTTATCTCCCTACGGTTTATTCAAATTTTAATCGAGAGAACTTGTTGGATGAAAAAATTAATTCCTCATCCAAAGAGTACCCATGTTGTATAATTTCGATGGACCCTGTTACACGAAAAATGAGAAAGATATGAAAAACATGGTTGCAATCACTCTTTTTCATGTATTTCTCATTTTTCGTGTAGCATGGCTCATTGAAAGTATGAAACATGGGCACTCCTTGGATGAGGAACTAAATTTCACATACAGTGAGTGCTCTCACTCAAACTTTGAGTAAAACAGTAGGGAGACAAGTTGAAAATACAAGTTGAAAAAAGTATTTTTTTTCTTTTTTCCTTCTAAAATTTGGTGATGTCATCTAATCTTATTTTATTATTTCCACTATTGTTTTATAATACTCCTTAGGAAGCCCATTTTAGACCTCAAAATTTATCTAATGAGAAAGAAAAGGTCAAATATGAGGCTAAGTATTGGACGAATTTGAGGCAAAAGAAGGACAAATCAAAGGAAGTGTTTCTAGGAACTTCTGGGCAGAAAGATTGAGCTTCTCTCGGGCATAGTAGGATGCCAAAATTTGGCCCTAGCATATTAGATTAAGCCTAGGGTATTTAGCATATTTATGACTTATCATGAGGGTTCATTGACCGTTTTACAAACTCTACATTGCTATTAAGTTTGACTTTCTATTTGAAAACAAGATTAGATGTATCTTTCTTGAACTTAATGTTTTCTCTAAGAAAAATGGTTGTTGGGTTTTCCCCCATGGGAATTTTCCCAGGGTAAATTCTCATGTCTCTTGTTTGGTTGTCTCTTTATGGTCCTACTATCATTTTGTTTCTTTTGTTGAGACCTTTTGTGTAATTTATATATGATGAATCTGAATACATGAAAAGATTAAAGTAAGAAATCATGAGAAGTTGTTATCAATTAGAAGATCCTATGAAAAATAAACATGGTACCAAATATTGGGTGAATGAACAACCTACCCAAGTGATCCAGGTGGATCTTCAGAAAGTACCAGTGGCATGGTAAAAGGCTCAAAACTGAAAGTGGCATAATATGGATAAACTTAGCATCAGATTGAAGTGCTCATCATCCTAATTCCAACAGTGTGAATGACACTCAAATCTGAGTTCATATGAAGAAGTTAGAGCAAGTCAAAGATAAAGTTTGACTTGTCTAGGTGGCAGGAGGAGATGACATGGCAAAAGCTCAGCAAATGGGGGAAGCACCAAGTGGCAGGCTGCCATTGGGTCCCACATTTCATTTATTACAGAAAAAAGAGGTAATGCATTAAAGAATCGGCCTCCGACATTGTCGATTTGCGATTGCGATATCGCATATCAGATATCGGAGTTGGACAAATGTTTTATGAATCAGCCCCTAGCAGTACCTAGTTGTGATGTGAAATATCGCATATCGCAATCGCAGGAGGGGGTATATTTTTCGAGGCAGCCCCGAAAGTAATCGTCGATTGCGATTTACGATCGAACTATAGATGCAATATTTTATATATTTTAATTTATAATTTTAGTGGGTCTGTGTTATCGTCGAAATGCAGATTTGGGGTCATATGCCGATGGTTTAAGCGTCGATTGCAATTGTGATGGGGTTCCCTGACGTGATGTGTTATACATTATGTTTTATACACCGGGCGGGTCCATTGTATCATAGAATGATTGAAGCATGTCTTAAGTATGTCTACCAATGGGTGGAAACATTGATAGTCTTGTCATCGTTTTAAACATGCATTCCAAAGGATTTCCGCGATATTGGTAATGTTGTTTCCATGTCTCCTTTAAGCCCAAGATCCTTAATATCAGATCAAAACCACCTGCTTTACTTGGACTATGGTTAGAACTGCCCGAGAGTTGAGGAATTGTCGCCACGCTTATTTAAAGGCCATTTTGTGTCAGAAGAAGGCAGAGGGGATCAACGGAATAATTCAGAAGTATTGTACAGCAGACCCTAACCTTGGCAGCAGGCCAGGACCTCGCCTTGAGCAGCAGGGAGGTTCCGAGAAGTTGTAGAAGGCCCGATTTGGTTTGGATAGGAGTTTTTGCATGTTTTTTTGCCAAGAGTTCAGTGGTATTGTTTGTTTCTAAAGTTGGCCTCTCCATTCTTTTTCCATCTTTCAGCTTGGAGGTATAAGGGTTGTAATCGCTTGTTTCGTGTACTTTTATCTCTGTATGCCATTAATTGAATGAAGGCCTCCCTAATATTGAGCAGGGCCTAGAGACGTAGTCCAAATTGGATGAACTCCGTAATCAAATCATTGTATCATGGTTTTTGTGTTCTTCTGATTATTTCTGCATTGTTTACGTGATTTTAAGTTCCATGGTTAATTAACTTTGTTATATGTAATTCCAATGCATATGTAAGTAAAATATCTTGGATAAATTTGGTATCAAAGCAGGTCTTTGTAGATGTGAATTGAATGAGTTAATGCTAACCCGAAACAAGCTGGAAAAAGGAGAAGGAACGCTTAAATCCTTTGATCCTGAAGTAGGATGTGCATAACGAAGAAGAAACATGGCCAATGAAGAAGCTCATTGGGAAAAGGAACATAATTTCCGAAAGGTATCCTACAATATGGCAGGAAAAGTGGACAAGTTATTCGCAAAGTATGAGAAGGCACTAGGGCATAAGAAGAAGGATGTTGATGATCATGGATTGGAAAATCGGGAAGGTGGTGGAGAAGATCCTCCTCCCTCTCCTTCTTCCAGTGATAGTTCTCATCACTCTCAGCGAAATTCCAAGCATACCTCTAAGAAACTGTTCTTCAAGTTAGATGTAAAGTTTGACCTGCCCATGTACAATGGATAGTGTAGTGCAAAAAAACTCAATAATTGGATCAGACAGATAGAGGTTTACTACCGAATCTAGCAGATCAAAGAAGATGAGGTGAAAGTCCAGTTAGCATCTCTTTGGCTGAGTGGCATTACTCTCATTTGGTGGGAGAGCAAGCTGCAAAAGGGTAACATGAAATCACATAACCTTCTGTCCTCTTGGTCTAGTTTTATTTCTGCATTGAAAGACCAATTCTACCCTTTGGGGTATAAGCAAAAGGCACTTATGGAATGGAAATATCTAAGGCAAGATAAGAGCCAGAATGTGCAAAGATTTATTGAAGAATTTCGGAAACAAACATTGAATCTGGGCATCTCATTAGATGTGTCCAAGACTATAACTAAGTATGTAGGTGCACTACATAGTTACATCAGACACTCATTATTACTATTTGAGTCTACAAAAATGGATGCGGTCAATGTAAAGGCTATTCATCATGAAATGCAAGGCAAGAATGATCAAGATGATTAAGCCAAGAAGATACCATTCAAAACGCAAAATGGAAAATTCCAGAAGAAAGGAAAAGGGAAGGATATGAATACTTTCGCAGCCAAGAAAGGGGACGGAGCAACACCGTCTTGCACTCATTATAAGAAAGATGGTCACTACGAGGACCACTGTTGGAAGCTGCATCTAGATTTGATACCAAAGAGATTCAGAAGAAAAGGGAAGCAGAAGACAGTGGAAAAAATGCAGGACCTTGGATCAGATTCCAGCAATGAGACATTGATCACAGTCGTGGGCACAAGAGGTACTCTTTCTATTAATGATAATTCTAATTCGGTTGCAAGTACTAGTTATTTGAATGATCCTGTAAGTAATGAGAGTCAGAGAATTGAGTTATTCCACATTAGAGTTGCCATAAAACATACAAAGGTGGAAACTCTGTTTGATTTAGATTCCCAAGAAAACTTAATCTCAGAGTCCTTAGTGAAAAAGTTAGGCCTTGAAACTAAGCCTCATCTGAGTCCATACATGCTTGGTTGGGTAAGTGATAAAGAAAAATTGCAGGTCACCATGCAGTATAGGGCTAGATTTTTTATTGCTTCTAAATTAGTTGTTGAGGTAGAGTTAGATGTAGTGCCTTTGGACATCTACGGAATCATCTTGGGAAGCCCATATCTATATGACAGAAAGGTCATTTTCTTTCATCATGAAAACAAATACCACTCGCGAAGGATGGGGTAGAATATATAGTCAGAGCTCATCATACAAAAGTTAATGCTAGCCTTGTAAGCGCAGGATAGATTAAACGAACGGTTAATTCCAGCAAAGAGTACATGCTCATGATAGTAAGAGTGAAAGAGGCCAAGATGGCCAACACTTTCAAAGGCTATAATCCTTATCATAAGAAATAATTATTTGAAATTGTTTTTGATTATGATGGATTGTTTCAGGAACCAAGAGGATTACCCCCTAAACGAGAAATCCAACATGAGATCCATTTACAACATGATTTTCATCTGTCAAAAGTTGGCATGTACAAGATGGCTTTTATAGAGATGGAGGAGATCAAGAAACAGGTGCAGGAACTGTAAAATTGGGGAGTCATCAGATTTCTTTCTTCTCCTTGTGGTTCACCGATCGTGTTGGTGCCCAACAAAGATGGTACATGGAGAATGTGCGTAGATTATAGGTGGTTAACAAGATCACAGTGAAGAATCGACACCCTCTCCCTTACATTAATGAATTGTTAGGTAAATTGAAAAATGATGTTTATTTTAGAAAGTTGGATTTGCATAGTGGTTATCACTAGGTTAGAAATTTAATGTTGGATGTTTGGAAGACTGTGTTCAAAACCAAACAGGGGATGTTCGAATGGATGGTGATCCCATTCGGACTATGCAACACTTGAGCCATGTTTATGAGGGTAATGAATGATTTATTTATGCCTTTTCTTGATCATTTTGTTCTTGTATCTCTGGATGACATTCTTGTGTACAGTAGGACATGGGATGAACATGTGTGTCATATAAAGAAAGTGCTTGATGTTCTAAAAAATGAAAAACTGTATTTGAAACTATCAAAGTGTGAGTTTGGGAAGACTTCCCTGATTTATTTAGGCCACATTGTCGGTAATGGACAATTAACGATATATCCCTCTAAAATTGAGGCGTTTATGAATTGGCCTGAGCCCACAAATGTTACAAAGGTCAGAAGTTTTCTGGGCATGGTACAGTATTAGAGAAGGTTCATTGTGAACTTCTCCGTTATTGTAGCCCCCTTGCACGCCTTGACTAGTGTGAAGCATGCCTTTCAGTGGGAAGGAAAACAGCATAAATCCTTCGACACACTGAAAGAGAAGATCAACACAGCACTAGTGCTAGCCTTACCAAACCTTCAACATCCTTTTGAAATTGAAATAGATGCCAGCGGATATGCCATGGGCGTTGTAATGATGCAACAAAGAAAGCTTGTATGTTACCATTCAGAAACTTTCTCCTAGGTTGTTGTGAATTATCCCACGTATGACAAGGAGTTGTACACCTTGTTCTAGAGTGTAGAGAAGTGGAAACAATATCTGATCAGTAAGGAGATCATCATCCATATGGATCATTATCCCTTGTAGTATCTTTAGTCACAAACCAAGCTTCAGCAAGCCCATCACTTCAGATGGATGGGATTCCTCCAACAATTTCATTTTTTAATAAGATACAAGAAGGGCATCAGCAATAAAGTAGAAAATATTGATCTGGACTTAAACAGGAACGCAACAAATTACAGAGATAACCATAAACACATATATGCAGTGGAAATAATACTTCATTTCATTAATGTAAAATACTAAAATATGCTTACAAACAGTAATGGAAATAAACCAGCTAGGGCGATGGTAGCTTATCTCTGAGAAGAGATGTGGTGGCTACATGCCTCTGGACTGTGTTACAATGAGCCTCGAAGGCCTATTTATTGTTTAGAAACAATGGAAAACCCTTAACATTCCAAAACCTAACCCTAGAAGATGAAATGCCAAATTGTGGGCCCCGTTTGGGTAAATTGGTACATCAACTTCTCGGGGTTGTAACTTTGGCATACGATCTCCGTTTGACGCATACAATAGCTTGTTAGAAAGATATATCCGAGCAAGCCAATTTGGGAAGGGCTTCAAAACGGCTCCAGAATTTCAGGACTTGAAAAACTGCTAAAAATAGTAAGTTGTGCTACAATTAAGGAAACTGAAAATGCTGAGAGAAACAATGGTGGGGGTCCAGGTGGACTTGGCAGGTGGCCACCAATATCCACCTGGATCATTCCTCCCCCCTTAGGAAGCAATGGTCCCCATTGCGTTGAGTTCCTCCATGAGATGAGGAAACTTTTGCTGAACTTGCTCCCTGTTGAGCCACTTGCCCTGGTGAACGAGTTGGCCTGCTTTGACAACTTGATACAGTTGGATATTCTGTTGGTGAGTGTTCTTGATCTGTGTGTCCATGATATGATAATTTGTAGCTTGTTCCATGCAATTAATTCTGTGGGTGTGAGCTGTTCTGCAATGTTGGATGTGTCTAGCAATGGTGGAAAGTATGGCTAAAGGCGGTCCACATTGAACACTGGGTGCAGGCCAAGGAATGGAGGAATGCTGCGCTCAAATGCATTGTCTCCCACAGCCTTAGTAATGGTGCAAGGACCATATCAGAGTGGCCTCAATTTCCGATAGGCTTCAATAAAGCATTCCTTTTGCAAATGCAACCAGACTTTGCCGCCCACCTAAAACTTGTGTGGCACCCGATGTTGATCATGTCGTTGCTTGTACTTGGCATTTGATTTCTCTATAATGTCATGGACCTACTAGTGAATATGTTGGATGTGCTCAATGAAGCTGGTTTCCTTGTTTGTTTCAGACTAGACATGAGCTGAATCTGTGTGAGTAGTTGCAAGTGGCATGGCCACATCAATGGGGCATAGTGGCTGGAATCCCAAGCCCACCTGAAAAGAGTTGTGGCCAGTCAAGCTGTGAAGAGCTCAGTTGTAGTTGTGCTGAACATAGGGGAGGCTCTCGTCCCATGTCCGTGGATTCTTTGAGTTGTACATGCGCAGAATGTGTACAATCATCCTATTAACAACCTCTGTCTGGCCATCAGTTTGAGGATGGAAGGTTGTGGACTTAGTGAGTTTGGTGTCCAGCGTTGACAAGAGACTGGACCAAAATGTACTGAGGAACCAACTGTCCTGATCTGAGATGATAGACTGTGGGATCCCAAAGTGCACCCATACTCGTTCAAAGAAGAGTTTGACAGTGGCTTCTGCTGTGATATTCTTCTTGCGGGCCGCCATAATGGCCATCTTCGAGAACCTATTGACGACCACAAAAACACAGTCATTTCCATGCTTAGTGGAAGGAAGGCCTAACATGTAATCCATGGAGATGGATTCCCAAGGTCGACTAGGGGTAGGCAACGGGGTATAGAGGCCTTGCTTCTTGATGGTTGATTTGGCAATGGCACAGGAAGTACATGATCTGATGTACTTCCCGACATCCTGTCAAAGATTCGGCCAATAGAAATACTTTTGCAATACTCCCACCGTTTTCTTGACCCTGAAATGCCCAACAGCCCGATTGTAGTGTGCTTCCCCAATCATCTTGGCACGCTCGCTTGAAGGAACACAAAGGTGACCCAGGTGGCATAACAGGGCCTCCTAGAGGTGAAAATCTGGAACATGCCGACCCTCCAAGAGTGTCTGGTATGTGTGGCCGAATTCTAGGTCACTTTTGTAGAGAAGTGGCCAACCAGAAGTCTCGTGCCCACAAGAGTTGAGCACAGTGGTTAACGCCATGATTGTTGGTCGACTGAGGCAATCTACAACATTATTGGTGTTGCGCTTCTTATACTTGGTATTCAAATGGAATTGTTGCAAGTATGTAGACCACTTCTGATGGTGATCATTTTGTAATTTCGTTTGGGTCTATATGAACTGCAGGGGTCGGTGGTCTGTGTGGATGACCGATTCCTTCCCCAAAATGTAATGCTTCCATTATCGGCAGGCCTGCACAATGGAATACATCTCTTTATCATAAGTGGGATACTTCTAGATTTTGTCTGAAAGTGTTTCACTATGATATGCCACTGGATGCCCATGTTGAGTAAGGACTGCCCCAATAGCATAGTCAGAGGCATCTGTCTCAACCTCAAATGGTTTTTGTAAATCTGGTAATACGAGCACTGGTGCCGTGCAGAGGTGATATTTCAACTCTATGAATGCCTTCTATTGAGATTCAGACCAAAATAATTTTGCTTTCACTCCTCCCTTGGTGACTTGACTCAAGGGCCAAGTGATATGAGAAAACCCCAACACAAACCTGCGGTAGAAGTTTGCAAGACCTAGAAAGCTACGGAGCTCTGTCAGAGTGGTTGGAGATGGCCAATCCCGAATGACTTGGTTCTTGGCTGGATCCACATGCCCCCCCTGTTCATCAATAATGTATCCCAGATACTAAACCTGGGTCATGCCAAAGTGCATTTCTCCAATTAGCACATAGCTTTTTTGTTGTCGTGTTTGGAGAACCGTCGGATGTGGTGGAGGTGCTTTTCCTACTCTGGTTAAAGATCAGATTCATCAAGTATACCACTACAATGAGTTGTGTGATGGCTGCAAGATGTCATCCATTAGCCTCATGAAGGTTGCAGGAGCATTCGTCAATCTGAAAGGCATAACCAACCATTCGAAAAGGCCCTCCTTGGCTTTGAAGGTAGTCTTCCACACATCAGAGGGTTCGAATGGTACTTGGTGATATCCTGACTTCAGATCGATCTTGCTGAAATATTTTGCCCTCTTTAGCTGGTCCAGGAGGTCATCGATCCGCGGGATCGGGTACCTATTCCGGACAGTGATCTTTTTTAGTGCCTGATAGTCAATACAGAGTCTCCAAGTCCCAGCCTTCTTCTGTACCAACACGATTGGGCTCCCACAAGGCGATGAACTTGGACGGATGTAACCTTTCTGCAGCAACTCTTGAATCTGCCTCTTGATTTCATCGTTCTCCAGAATGGAGCGCCGATAAATTGGTCCATTGGGTAGCGGCACACCTGGGGTCAGATTGATGGAGTGCTTGACCTGACAATGTAGAGGAACCCCTGCGGGGGAGGTGAAGATGTCCTCGTACTCCTCTACGACCTTGTCCATCATCTTCTTCTTTCCTTGAGGGCGTATCATTAGGAAAACAAATTTGCCAGTTTTGGAAATGAGCTTACTGCATTGTTTTGCAGTAATCAAAGAGATGGCGGTAGGCGGTGCTACCTCTAGTATCCTGTACAACTCATTTCCCAATGTAATAATAATAGCATGGGGCCTTGACTTATACACAACATTGTCGCTTCCACAAGGTATGGTTGTCTAATTAATATCACAAACTTTCAAGGGGGCAGGGCAACTGTAACACATACCTCATCCATGAAGGGCTTGATGTTGTACTGGAGGCGGACACTTGTTGGCTCACGCGAAGACCGTCCTTGGTGAAGCCACCCTGATGGTGTACAGTTGTGGATGTGTTGTGGTTGGTAAGCCCAACCGCTTCATGACCTCTGCCGAAATGAGGTTCTTTTGGCTCTCACTATCGACAATGAACTGCAACGAGGAGCCATTTACCCACATCTGGGAGTGGAAGAGATGCTCCTCCTCCTCTAGATCTTCGGGTTCATTTTTCTGGATCTTAGCGGTAGCAACAGTGGCGTTGGGATCCGCATCAATGATCTGCTTCCCTTTGTCATTCCCTTTGTCAGGTTCTGACTTAGAGTCTAAACATGCATATGATTCTGAAACCTTTAGCTCAGCCACTAGTGACTGCTTGGCCCGGCACTCACTTGTGTTGTGAGTGGAGCTCTTATGGAACTCACAACATTTTCTCGTGTCCTTTTTTAGCTTCGCGATGCTGTTCTTTGCTTGCAGCTTTGGCGGTTTGTCTTAGGCTGCCCCGCCTTGGCTTTGTCCTTTGTTCTGTGGTTTAGGGGCACCTTTCCCTTGCTTCAGATTCGCAGATCCAAAGTCTCGCTTCTTTTGTTTAAACTTCTGCTCGACCTTGATGGTATATCGGTATGCTGTGCCGAGCGAGGAGATGTTCAGGAATTCTATTTCTTCCTGGATGTACTTGTGTAGGGAGCCATGGTATTTGAGAATCAAATGCTACTTCGTATCCTTGATACCCAATTTTGTGTGAAGGGTATGGAAAAGATTGGTGAACTCCGGCACGTCTTGGTCCCTTCCCTACTGTAGCGTGGTCCACTTTATGTATTCATCCTCATAGCTTCTGACAGGGTAGTACTACTCCTTGATGGCATCCCGGAATGAATTCCAGGTGGGTGTGGCTGAAAATAGTGAGCTAGTATTTTCATCCTTCTGCTCGCAGTAGGTTTCCCACCAGTCCTTAATGTGGGGGGCTACTTTGATAAGAGAAAAAGCAATCTTTTCCCGACTCGAAAATTCATGAACAAAAAAATAACCCTCTAGCAGATTTAACCATTTATCTAGGTATTTGCGTCTATCTGACCCTTGAATATGGGGATTACAAAATTAACTTGTACCTTAAAGGGCGTGGCATTTCCAGAGTAGCTGCTCGAAGCTGATGCGTCGCTTTTGGGTAGCCAGTGAAGGATCTGGGCAAAGTTGTCCATCATCGCGTTCCGTTGTCGCTCGAGGGCTTCTTCGAGCAAGATTTTGATAGGATCTCCTACCCCCTCATCTTTCTTTTCATCCGCCATGGGAGGCCATCAGGATTTTCGAGGTTGGTCTCGCAAAGGTTCGACCAGTTCAATCCCTAACTCCTTATATCCCGACCTCATTGGGGACATGCAAAGAAAAACAAAGAAAAAGCAGACCGCTCTAATACCACTGATCCAGACTTAAACAAAATTACAGAGATAACCATAAACACAGATATGCAGTGGAAATAATACTTCATTTCATTAATGTAAAATACTGAAATATGCTTACAACCAGAAATGGAAATAAACCAGCTAGGGCGATGGTAGCTTATCTCTGAGAAGAGATGTGTGGCTACATGCCTCTGAACTGTGTTACATGAGGCTCGAAGGTCTATTTATTGTTGAGAAACAATGGAAAACCCTTCACATTCCAACACCTAACCCTAGAAGATGAAACGCCAAATTGTGGGCCCCGTTTGGGTAAATTGGTACATCACTTCCCGGGGTCGTAACTTTGGCATACGATCTCCGTTTGACGCATCCAATAGCTTGTTAGAAAGAACTATCTGAGAACTACCACTTTGGGAAGGGCAACATCAATCCATGGACCCATGTTGCCCCCATATTTCCCAAAAAACGTTGTTTAGGGCCTCAAAACGGCTTCGGAAGTTTAGGACCTGAAAAACTACTAAAAATAGTAAGTTGTGCTACAATTAAGGAAACTGAAACTGTTGAGAGAAACAATTGTGGCAGTCCAGGTTGCCACCAATATCCACCTGGATTAGATATGCTTTCTCGCCCTCCTATTTCTGCATCTGTAGTTTTGCAAAATTTTTCTTTATCATTAGAAAATTATGTTGAATAATATGCTAACAATAATGATTTTAAATAAATCTATGCAAAGCTGACTCATGGATTGCAAGTGGACAATTATTATTTGTAGGGAAATCTATTCTACCACCTTGGAAAACTGTGCATACCCAGTGATGAAAGGGTTCATGTAGTCCAAGAGGCTTACACCTCTCTAGTGTTTGGTCATTATCGAATTGAGAAAACTTTATGTCATTTGCAAAGGTTTTGTTTTTGGCCTCATATGAAAAACATTGTGACTCGCTTTATAAAGGGTTGTGTGTTGTGTTCTGTTTCAAAACCTTCTAATAGAAAACTTGGGCTCTACATACCACTCCCTATTCCAAGTCAACCATGGGAAAGTGTGTCCATGGACTTTGTAGGAGTTTTTCCTATCTCTAGGAAAGGTCACGACTATTTGTATGTCGTTATGGATAGGTTTATTAAAATGTGTATTCTGATGCCTTGTAAAAAGTAGGTTATTTTTTAGAAGACTACTTATATTTTATTTCAGCGTGTTTGGGTCCATTTTTTGTTACTCACATCTATTGTGTCAGATCGAGACTCTTGCTTTCTTGTGGAGTTTTGGACCAGCTTGTGGAGAATGATGGACACTAAGTTGAAAAGAAGTATGACATTTCATCCACAGACCGATGGGCAGATAAAGGTTGTCAACCATAACATGGTACACTTGTTGCGAGCCTATTGTGGAAAACATCCAAAGTTGTGGGATGAACAACTTCCTTATGTGCATCATGCATACAATTGAGCAACAATTCATCTACACAGAGGTCGTCGTTTGAGACATGTTTTGGCTATCTACCAAGAGATCCCTTGGACATGGTCTTTGGGAAAGAGGAGGATAGAAATGGATGAGATGATAGGGACAAAGCACGAAAGTTCATTCAGTGGATATAAGTGATTCATTAGGAAGTACAAGAGCAATTGGAGAAGAGTCAAGCTCGGTATAAATCTCGACATGATAAGCACTGAGTTGGCCATCAGTTTTAAGTTGGGGAAAATGTATAGCTCCACATCAGCAAGGATAGAATGAAGGGAGAAGGGAAGAAATTGAGACCCATTCGATATGTTCCCTTCACCATATTGACAAAGATTGGAGACAATTTTTTTCATCTTGATTTGCCTACTTATATGCAAATGTACTCCATAGTAAATGTTGAAAACCTGAAGCTTTATGAACCTCCATTGATTATGGATACCGAAGAGGTTGCACAGATTCCTATAGTAGATGATTTTGCTCCAGAGTATCCAGATAAGTTGCCCGAAGATATCATTCTCGATAGGAAAACCAGAACTTCACAATGGGGAGATGTGGAGTACATTGGTGTTGGCTTCAAAGGAATGCATCTAAATAAAGCTCGAGGGATGGAGAAAGAGAAAGTGAGGGAGAAATTTCCTCACTTGCCAATTGACTGAAAAGGATTTTGGCAGTCCAAAAGATCTTAATGGGGAGGATTGATCCAGACAGATCTTGAGAAAGTACTAGTGGCATGGTAAAAGGCTCAAAAATAAAAGTGGAAGAATCTGGATAAACTTAGCATCGGATTGAAGTGTTCGTCATCCTGATCCCAACGGTGTGAATGGCACTCAAATTCGAGTTCATACATAGAAGTTAGAGCAAGTCAAAGATCATGTTTCACTTGTCCAGGTGGGAGGAGGAGATGACATGGAAAAAGCTTAGCGAATGGGGAAGCACCAAGTTGTAGGCTGACATTGGGTCCCACATTTCGCTTATCACATAAAAAAGAGGTAATGAGTTAAAGAATTGGCCCTCGACATTGCTAATTTGCAATTGTAATATCAAATATCGGATATCGGAGGTGGATAGGTGTTTTATGAATTGGCCCCCAATAGTTTCTAGTTGTGATGTGATATATCACATATCACAATCACAGAAGTGCTAGAGTTTTTGAAGTGGCCCTGGCAGTAATTTCCTATTGTAATTTGCTATCAGACTACAGATGTGATATTTTATATATTGTGATTTATAATTGCGGTGGATCTGTGTCATCACCGAAATGTAGATTTGGGGTCATCAACTGATGGTTTAAGCGTTGATTTCAATTATGATGGGGTTTCCGGATGTGATGTGTTATACATTATGTTTTACACACCCGGCGGGTCCGCTGTATCACAGAGCGATTGAAGCATGGCTTAAATCTATCTGCCGATGGGCGGAAATGCTGATAGTCTTTCCCCTAGTTGTTGCCACGATATTGGTAAGGTTATTGCCATGTCTCCTTTAGGCCCAAGATCCTTGATATCAGATCAACCCCACCTACTTTACTTGGCCTTTGGTTAGAACTTCCCGGTAGTTGATGAATTATCACCATGCTTATTTAAAGGTCATTTTGTGTCGAAAGAAGGCAGACAGGATCAGCAGAATAGTTCAGAAGTATTGTACAACATACCCTAACCCTGGCAGTAGGTCAGGACCTCACCTTGAGTAGCAGGGAGGTCCGAGAAGTTGCAGAAGTCCTAATTATCCAAATTGGTTGTTTGGATACACGTTTTTGCACAATTTTTTGTCAGGAGTTCAGTGGTACTATTTGTTTCTGAAATTGGGCTCTCCATTATTTTCCCATCTTTCAGCTTGGAGGTATAAGGGTTGTAATTTCTTGTTGCTTGTACGTTTATCTCTTTTATGCCACTAATTGAATTAAGGCCTCCCCAATATTGAGCAGGGCACGGAGACGTAATCCAAATTGGGAGAACTCTGTAATCAAATAATTGTGTCATGGTTTTTGTGTTCTTCTAATTATTTCTACATTGTTTACGTGCTTTTAAGTTCCATGGTTAATTAACTTTGTTATATTTAATTTCGATGCATTTCACTAGTAAAAAATGGGGAAATTAGTGACGAGGTGACTAAAGAAGTTAGTCACTGCAGCTTTTCCAAGTGATATACTACCAAAAATGAGCAATCTTAAGTGACCCAACTAAAAACGACTAACATAAATGACTAATTTTGTCTCGGTTTAAAATATATGACTAGATAATAAATAATACAACTAAAAATGACTAACTTGAATGACTAATTTATTCTAGGAATAAAAATACTACTACCTAACAAGTACTACAATAATACAAGTCAATTGTTTATGTTAGTCATTTTAATTGTCACATCAACAATATAAACTTACAAGTGATAGGGGATTCAAAGGCTATTATAGATTGCATGAAATGTTATATTTCCTTAAACACTTATGTATTGGATCAATGGATGATTAGAGTTATGGAGTTGATTAGAATATTTAGGGTCATATCCTTTGCTCGCATTCAGAGGGAATTAAATCGAAGGCTGACAAATTATCCAAAGTGGGAGTGGGAAGACACCTCCTTTTGTAGCATGACCTAACCACTTATATATGTTGCAACAAACTTTCCAACTTCTTTAGTGGGTTGCACATATATTTCACATTTCTTCTTTCTCTTGCAAAGTGGCAGTAACAAGGAGATGGTATCAACTTCGATCAAGGAATGTTCACTTAATACCACTACCAAGTTTCCTTCGTGCAACTTTTAAAAGGTATTAAGTTTTCTTCACAACTTCTCATAGTGGTTAAATTAAAAGGAATCCAAGAAACCCTTTGTCAAATCTCTTTGTTGGTGGATTAATGGAATCCAAACAACCCTTATCTACAACCCTCTATCTCTATCAAGATTATTAGGGCGTTTAATTTTCTCAAGGGTCTGTCTTGCTTGGTATTTATAGTAATGGTTTTCTTTTTCCACAAACTCAGTGCCCTCAAGTTCAATGTGATGAAAACATACCATGAATTGTCATGGGAGACTCTAACAACATTCACTTTCATTTTGTGCAATCTAGGGTTTGTGGTTTCAAATTGAGAATGGATATTGATGATCAATAAACTATGACCAATATATATGAAATCTATTTAATAAGATCCTTGAAGTTGAATGACATTTTATTGTCTCTTGTTCGACCTACTATGAGATTTGTGGTAGATATTATTTCTTATTTGGAGATCCTCACATGTTAAGATCTTGATTTATTATTAAGACTAAAGACATGTTGTCCTTTTCTTTTTCCCTTTTTCAAGGAAAAACCAGGTGGGAAGCCTGAAGGATGATTCCCCACATTCATGGATGACATCCCTAGTAAACTCATTGACATAAAATAGTACATCGACATAGTGGGATTTGAACTGAGCACCTGCTAGCACATATCTAACCAAATGCCCAACAAAATTGGTACAACTAGTTGAACTTTCCCCATGTTGACATATTGTTCTTTTTTAAAAGACTTGTTTAATAAAAAAATAAAAAAAGTATTATATATGCTGTTAGAGTCAGCATATGCATACTTCCATTAGGGATCAAATCTGCTCTTTGCATTTTCATTTTAGGTGTCTCCATACTAAATTTTTTATCATTCCACTAGGTCATGCCAAAATGGTCCACTTATGGCTGTCTTCTTCTCAGAAAATCAAATTTTCCCTCATTAGGTATATTTGTTGACCCTGTTAACACTCAGGTTGTCCCTTGGCTCCTTCAGGGATACGGCCGAGGTAACCACAGACCAAGCTTTGGACTGCCGGTCCTAGCCTACCAGTAGTCAGAGAGGGCTCTCTCTTCGGGATTTAGCTTTGTTTTAGGGAATGATCTTAGGCTAGCTATTGAGTACACAGGGTTTTGGTTTTTGGTGAGGAGAGAATGGTCTTAAGCAGAGAAGCATGCAAAGCGCAAAAGGTTTAGAACATTGGGCATGGAGTCAAGGATGTGGACTGAGGAATGTGTTTTCTTTGGCAAAGAAGAGACTACAGAGCAAGATAGCTGCACAAGGAGTAATATCAGGTTTGAATGAGGATGAAACGGATGCAAGGAATGAAAGACAGCTAAGTAATTTTCATTCGTGCTAACAGAGGGAACGGGATGAATATCCTATAGGAGCAATTACTTGAATTCCTACAACAATATTCATACACGGAGGAAACTAGTGCAAATATGAGCCTAAGAGGAATTCATATTATAGGCTAGTCTAGAAAGAAAACATTGAGAAGAAGCAGGAATTGAGGGCAGAGCACAGCTAAGTGACATCTGAACTATTCTTTTTCCCTGCAAGTTTATATCATGACACAAATACGGTATAGAAAACATAGCAACTGTAGAAAGAGATGAGAAAACTTATTAGTCCATGAGGAAACACGAGAGTTCTGCAGTTCTTCAGCCATCAAATACACGTTCAGACAGTCCCAACACACATGTTCCAGCAAGCTCTGTTTATTAAATGTCTTGGAGCGTACACAGCAAGCCTCAAAATCAGATTATCGATCAAAAAACTCTCACCCTTTGAACAGTACATAGGGAGGTTTTTATAGAAAAAATTTACAGACTTAGATATGTGGATAAGATCTTAAGGAAAATATCTCAAAATATCTATCAAATCTATCTAAACAGATCTGAACTAAAACAGTGTTTTCTGCTAAAAGTAAATGCATGAAAGACTATATGGGCTGAGCTGGGGCAGCTGGCATCTTGGAGTAA
Source organism: Pinus taeda (assembly GCA_000404065.3). Lineage (NCBI taxonomy): Eukaryota > Viridiplantae > Streptophyta > Pinopsida > Pinales > Pinaceae > Pinus > Pinus taeda. The sequence continues at coordinate 4,871 of APFE030555222.1, read as the reverse complement.
ATATCTAAGGCCGCGCATGAATCCTTTAGGCGGTTCCATAAATGATTTTTGTCTTTTTGGATTGAGGCGGTGGTTGTCCCTTCAGTTTTCAACTTTCTGTGCGCTAACCATTTTTCCCAAGAACTGAACTGACTGTATTGTTGGGTATACCCATCTCTTAACTTGTAAACTGATAACTCGTAGGCTGTGAAGCTCGTCTACGTGTTTTTGAGGGAAGAATATTTGAAGGATCGACCTCCTGCAAAGGATCATCAGAGAAGTCACCTCCATCATCATCACTGTCACCTTCAGCATCACTACTACTTTCCTCCACTTTTGCTTTCGCCTTTCCCCTGTCTTTCATAATTCCCTTTCCATTTGAACTACTAATTCGCTTTAACAGGAGCTTTTCCTTTGGACTGAGGAGGCAATTTCTTTACTATCCATCTTGCTTACACGCTTTGCCTTTACTTCTTCCTTGTGCTTATTAGTCGAAAAAATTGGCGCAGATGTCGACTTTCCCTTGTTACCAATTCCGCCAACAGGTTTACTAACAGGTTTGGCAGTATGTGCAGTGGGCAGCCAACTCAAGTTTGTATAGGCTCTGTGTATGTGAAACTTAGAAGAAAGCCCAGAAAATCCCTCCGCAGGCAGGTGGATAACAGACGCTTCCTCCGTTGCTCCATTGTCATACCCTCAACTACTTATGTCTATTCTTGCTGCCTACAACCAGGTCCCTACCACCTGGGAAAAGCTCCACTACCTTCCGGGACCCGAGTTCTTCAACTTCAGTCACAAAGGTGAGCCCTAGAGCATCTGAGTCGAGAAAAGCTGCATCCATGTCCAAAATCTTCTTGCAACTAGAATACAAATCTGGGTCTGCATCCTGAACATCTTCCCAAGAGACAGGTTGTCCTGTCAATTGCATGAAGAATATGCGAGCAAAAACTATATCAACTTGGACCTTGTGCATTAGAGCCAAAGCTATCACTCGACCACAAAACTTGAAATAGGTAAGATGCCCAGGATTCACGACAGATGCAGGATTGGGAAAGAACCTTCGGCGATCTTTTAGGCATGATAAAAAAAATGCATTCTGAGGATTAAAAATTTCACAGCATATCAGAGAAAACCATTCCTGCAAGACACCTGGGCCAGTTGCCTCCTCATTTATAAACTCCACAGAAATCCCTCCCTGCAAAACTTTAGATTCTGCATAAGCAAGTAATTCAAATGATTCTGTCAGCAGCTGAGATCTTCTGAATAATAACCTCCTGTCGTTCATCATGGTCATCCTGTGGTTCAGGTAGCATTGCCATAACAAGTCGCTTCTTAGACTCGAAATCAAGAAGAAATCCATAGTCAAGTAGCCAAAAATGGTCATCATGCCACCGCAACTGTTTAATAAGAATGTTTAAAGCTGAGCGACGCAATTGCAGTTTCAATAACAATTCTTCCATTGCATCATCATATAACTTAGCAATGGCATGCAAGCCTTTAAGAACAACAAGGAATGGAGCCCAGCTGAAGGGATGATCGTCAACTGATGATGTCCCTGGAGCAACCACAACATCTTCAAGAGCTTCAAGGCAACTGTCAATCTCAAGCAGTAGCTTCTTAAAAAACTGTTCTAAGCCATTTGTGGGATCCAATCTCTTCCTTTTCTGCTTTCAACCTTGTCTTTTCATCACGAAGCTCATTTTTCTCTGTCTTCAATTCTTTATTGGATTGCCGAAGTCGTTCATTGGAGTCTTTCAGCTCGCCTGCCTTTTCTCGTAGTTGATTCACAAGAGAAAGAGCATCACTTAATATTGCGATTTATCCATTTTTGGAGGCCGAGTTTTAAAATGCCACGATAGAAACCATGCACCATTCCATTAAAACCACTTGTTTTGGCCCCCTTCATGACATTATCTGAGACTTCTCTTACTGCTTCAAATAAATGATAACTTAGGAGAGAATCAATGCCTAAACTTATTGGGTTGGCAGTGGAAATATACGCTTGTGAATTAGCTGGACAAGATGCCGTTTGTCCAGATTTTGGATCCGCTAATTCAACTGATCGTTGCAGTTGGCTAGAAGAAGGCCCATACGCTTTTCACTCCAAGTCTTTTTGAAAAGAGAGAGTTGAGATATCTTCAAAATTCAAACAAGTGGGTACAATAGGTGAATGCTCCATGCCAATGATTGTGCTAAATTTATCTTTCCAAGAGCTGTACACTTGTTCAAACCCCATCATACCTTGTGTCGATTTTCCTGCTTTTGAGTGCTCCTTAAATTGCCAGAAATAGAGGACATCTCAGGCTTTGATGCATCTCCAACATTTGATATAGGAAACTCCATCTTTTTTACAAGATACTCTGATAGATTGCAGATTACAGATTGAAGAGCTTGAATATCAGGATCCCTTAGATTGTCTGAACAATGACTGGCAAATAATGTCACTGATATATTGTGCATGGTTTGAACAAGTTTGTCACAATCCTTCCTAGAGTCTGCAACAGCAGTCTCAGAAAAGACAGATTCACCATTTGTTATTATTGTGCTTTCTAAAAGGGAACCATCATCAGTCGCAGCAGAACTTTGAGAACATTCAACTGCTGCAGTTTCATTGAAATAGAGAGTTGGTAACTGACAACTCTCTAACTTCTGATATTCTGTCGAATCTTTTAAAAACTCTGGCTCAGAAACTGTAAAATCCATTAAAGAGGGATGAAGCGGTGAGTTTGATCCTAAATTAGTAGGTCTTGTTGATCTTTGTACAAGCTGTGCATTTGAAACAACAGGTGTATTCTCCCTTGAAGACAAAGGAAATAGTCTTTTAGGCGTAGGCGGGTGGTAGTCTGAAGATAAAATATCCAAAACTGGAATAAATTGGCTATGATTGGCTGCAGTATCTTGAACTGAATAATCCAAACCCCATTCATTTTATTTTGGTATTTTTATGGGATCATATTGGCCTTTCAAAAGATTTTCTTCCCTATAACTTACCAGTCCTTGAGAATGGCGGACTGTTTCCAGAAAGCGGAAATATCATTAGATAACAGGCCATCCACTGTTGAAGGCAAACCCACTGAGTCATTCATAGCCTTGCTAGGATCATTCCAATAGCTAATTGTAGAAGATGATAAAGGATTTGTGTCACAACCCAAGATAGGATTGGATGAATCTGTGCTTGCTGGATAATGAACTGCTTTCTCTGCTCTACTACTGCTGCATACAGTTGATGACTCCGGATATTTTGTACAGGAACCTTCAACAGTTGAGTGTTTTAGTGCTTGTAATTCCCATATTCAGAGATGGAGAGTCTATACATTTATCAACTTGAGTCTTGCAATCTGATTCATGTAGATTGGCTGATGGTATCTCAATAAACACCGGTGGAGACAAAACTGTTGGGTTTCTTGATTCATGAAAATCGTTAATAAGACATTTGACCCAGCTGTCTTTATCGTATGTCCCAGATCTCCAAAATAGCGGTTTGTTCCAGAGAATTCTTTATTCCCAATGCCATGAATAATGCTGAGCACATTTGATGGCCAGTCCATGGAATGTCATCAAGGCATGTGAAAGAAGAAGACCATTAAGCTCCACATTGGCACGAATCCTCTTGAATGCCTGAAAGATTTTTCAGATGGATGGTGAAATCCTTAAGAGGAGCTCCACTTATCCCTCTTCCCAAAGCTTTGACATATGCTTCCTTGAGCGTCCAGAGTTGTACAAATTTCTATAGTTGCCTCTCAGGATCAAGGATCCCCTCTAACCATGCAATCTCTCTGGCTTCCCAAATGTATTTTTCCTCAACTTCAGTGATAAAAGAGTCCTCCAGCATTTCCCCACCCATATAGTTTTATCAGAAGTAAAATTCCAGGCCCAGAAAACTCTCTTCTTTATTTGTAAGTGAAACAGGGCTCGTAGGACTGCTAATAACTTGATCGGATTGAGTCACTGAAATATGCTGAGGAGAATCACTATACCGTATCATGCGACAACCAACACAATCATCACTATCCTCTGACATTGGAGAATACTGTGCAGCCAGCTCCTCCCTGCAAATGTATGGAATTTGAACAAGAATCCTTGGCTGCTTGCCCTTCATGCTAAACATTGTGATTAATAAAGAATCATATTATAAATCCTTGGGCCGGCATCCACAAAGCAAGATAAATGGCAAAGATGACTCTGCTCCTACGCTGCTTTGAATGTGACAATTTGAAATCAGTGAATATGCATGTGGTATAGGATCAACTTCAAACAGCTCGTACTTGATTAAGTTCAACTTGACACCGACTTGAGAGTAAATAAATTCACAGAGATCCCATTTGATTTACCCGTGAGAACTTCCTAAAGTTACTTGAAAGAACTAGGTTCACCCACTCTCATAACGCATCCTATGAGAGGGTACAAGAGCTATTTCAGATAGGTTTGCTGCACATTATAAATCCTTTGCATTAGATGCCACGTCTCCAGTTGTGTTCTTTGAATTCATGTTAGTATAGCAGCTATCTTCATTTGTACATGATATCCCAGTAATCTTGCCCTCTTGTTGCAAGGATGTTGACAATTCAGCAATGGAAACAGAACTATTCAGTGTGCACTCATCAAGGAGTAAACTTCGTACTCTGCCTGAGCTTCTAATGGTTTGGGCAGAAAAGATTTCATTTGCGGTTGAACCAAACGAACATTCATCATGCTCCGTTAAAGATTTGACAAAAGGAGAAGACTGGTCCTCAGACTCTTCAATATGATGCATTCCTTGCTCAGAAATATTATCAACAGACATTTCAAATGAAGGCATAACTGGGGGGTGTGCCCATATTTGCCATAGTAGCAAATTTCAAATATGGAACATTGCTGGAAGCAAAGCATGACATATTTGGCATGTAAATATG